>JACEIK010002655.1:187756-201216 GCA_018107945.1 Datura stramonium
CCCTTCATGCAGTAGCTTAAGCTTAAGATCTTACCTGAGACCTAATGACTCGTGTAACGACTCGTGGTCCTACCCAACGAGTCGTGGCCTGAGTCGTAGGCCCTGAACTGTGGTAGCTTCCTGACGAGCTACTTGACGAATCATTGGGTCACCCTACGATTCGTTAAGTCAGTTGTTGTCACCTTGTTTAGTTTAATTTCATCTTTGATCTAGTAGAATTGACGTAATACCCCATGATTCGTTGTCATTAGAAACGACTCGTTTGGTCAAGCATTGTCTACACTGTTTTATGCAGCAATGACGACGATCCATTTAACGAGTGGTCTGATGACGACTTGTTTTAATCTTTGTGGCACCAGCAACTCAAATTCATATTTTTGGTTTTAACTTCAAATTTCCCATCTTAATCACCTGCACACATCAACACACATAAACACTATATTTTTCTTATAATTACAACTTGGGTTGCCTCCCAAGAAGCGCTTGATTTAACGTCACGGCACGATGCGGGTATTTTGACTACTCGACTTCAACAAAACACCTCCATGGGTTTCCTCCCATGCAGCACCTGATTTAATGTCGCAGCACGATGCAAGTCCCTGGGTTACTCAGACTTCACCCAGAGCCCAGAGATCCACCAGCTTTATTTCTTCGCTTCTCCCCAGATATGCTTTCACCGGTTGCCCATTAACTTTAAACCGCTTTCCTTTATGATTTTCTAGTTCAATTTCCCCATGGGAGAATACTTGAACCACTCGCAAAGGCCCCAGTCATTTACACTTTAACTTGCCAGGAAACAGACGAAGCTTAGAATTGAATAGTAACACCATGTCACCCAGACTGAACTCTCTCTTCTCGATCTTTCGGACATGCTGAAGTTTCATTCTTAGTTTATAAATTTCAAAATTATCACAGGCTTTCAAATGAAATTCATCTAGCTCATTCAACTAATGAAGCCTCAGGTTCACAGTTTTGTTCCAATCCAAATTCAGCTTCTTGAGCATCCACATAGCTTTGTGCTCAAGTTCAACCGGAAGAGGACATGATTTTCCATAAACAAGCTGATATAGATACATACCTATAGGAGTCTTGAATGCGGCCCGATAAGCCCATAAAGCATCCTCTAGCTTCCTTGCCCAATCTATCCGGTTAGCATTCACAGTCTTCGCCAACATGGTCTTAATCTCCCAGTTTGTGACTTCAACCTACCCACTAGACTGCAGATGATAGAGTGTCGCCTTGTGTTTTACCCCATATTTTTCCAATAAAGAATGAAACAATCGGTTACAGAAGTGTGAACCCCCATCATTAATGATGGCTCTGGGAGTCCCGAATCTAGAAAATATATTCCACTTCAAGAATGATGTGACACTCTTCCCTTCATTATTTGGAAGCACAATTGTTTCCACCCATTTTTAAACATAGTCAACAGCAACGAGTATGTATTTCATCCCGTTTGAGCTCACAAATGGGCCCATGAAATCAATGCCCCACACATCAAATAACTCAATGACCAGGATGGGAGTAAGATGAAGCTCAAGCCTCCACGATATGTCTCCTTGACTTTGGCATGCATCACAAGCCTTTGCAAAATCATGCACATCCTAGTGAATAGTTGGACAATAATACCCACATTGCAAAATCTTGTGGGCTGTGCGAATCCCGCTGTGGTGACCCCAAATAAGAGATGAGTGGTAGGCCTCTAGTATACTCAGCATCTATACCTCGGGCAGGCATCTTTGAATCACCCCATTAGAACATATGCAAAATAAGTAGGGCTCATCCCAGAAAAACTTCGGCACGTCAGACATAAACTTCTTCCTCTGGTGAAAAGATAAGTGATCCAGTACAACATCACTCACTAGATAATTAGCAAAGTCTGCAAACCATGGGATGAAATCTTGTGAGGCCACTAAAACCTGCTCGTTTGTGAATCATCATCTATGTCATGCTCATCTCGATGTGTTGCATTAGGTTCCAATCTTGATAAGTGATCCGCCACCTGGTTTTTAGTTCCTTTTCGGTCTTTTACCTCGAACTCGAACTCTTGTAGCAGCAGAACCCATCGAATCAACTATGGCTTGGCATCCCTCTTTTCCATCATATATCTTAAAGCTGCATGGTCTGTATGGACTATTACCATAGTTCCAACCAAGTATGCCCAAAACTTCTCAAATGCAAAAACTACAGCCAACAACTCCCGATCTATCACTGTGTAATATTTCTGAGCTGCATTTAAAGCCTTGCTAGCATAATAAATAGGATTTAAAATCCTTTCACGCCTTTGACCCAACATAGCTCCCAGGGCCACTCCGCTAGCATCACATGTGACCTCGAATGGTCAAGACAAGTCAGGTGCTACTATAATCGGGGCAGTGGTCAATCTCTCTTTTAGGCATTCAAACACCTTTAGACATGCCTCATCCAAAACAAACTTCACCTCCTTCTCAAGAAATTTACACAAAGGATGTGCAATTTTGGAGAAGTCCTTGATGAATCTTCTGTAAAACCCTATATGACCCAAAAAGCTTCAAACACCTTTCACAGAAATTAGAGGTGGTAGACTAGCAATTACCTTGATCTTGGCCTGATCCACCTCAATACCCTTACTAGAAATTTTGTGGCCTAGCACTATACCTTCTTTGACCATGAAATGACACTTTTCCCAATTAAGCACCAAGTTGGTCTCTTCACATCGCTGCGGCACCTTGCTCAAATGAGCCAAACAATCTTCGAATGAATCACCCACCATCGAAAAGCCATTCATAAAGACTTTAATGATATCTTCCACCATGTAAAAAAATATGGACATCATGCAACGTTGAAAAGTGGCGGGTGCATTACATAACCCGAACGGCATCCTCTTAAAAGAAAATGTACCATATGGACAAGTGAACAGTGGTATTCTCTTGGTCTTCGGGGAATATAGAAATTTGATTGTACCCTGAATAACCATCAAGAAAATAGTACCATCCTCTGCCTGCAAGTCGGTCTAACATTTGGTCCATGAATGGCATAGGAAAGTGATCTTTTGTGTCCAATGGTTCAACTTCCTGTAGTCCATGCATACTCTCCAACCGGTGACTGGTCTTAGACGAATTTGTTAGCATTTGGGACCACCGTGATTCCTCTCTTCTTCGGTACACACTAAATTGGGTTCACCCATTTGTTATCTACAATAGGGTAAACCACACCTGCATTCGACCACTTGATAATCTCCTTCTTGACCACCTCTTGCATAGGTGGATTCAACCTATGCTAATGATCAATGCTCAAAAATACAATCTGGTTCTAGCTGGATCTTGTGAGTGCGAATACCGGTGGGGATTTCAATAATGTCTGCAATGGTCCACCCAATGTCTTTTTTATATCTCTTCAAAATGGAGACCAAAGCCTCCACTTTCCATTCCTCCAAGTCAGCTGCAACAATAACCGATAAAGTGTTATCGGTTCCCAAAAATACATACTACAAATGAGACGAAAATTCTTTGAGCACCAATATCGGAGGCTCCTCAATAGATGGATTGTCTAGTGGGGTCACCTAATTCTTCAAGTAAATATCAATCTTCTTTGAAGCATAATTGTATGACCCCATATCAGCAAGTGCATTAACTATCTCCTGACCCTCATGGTTCTCCTCAGAACCAACATTCATCAAGACTACTGCTAAGTCATCCAGAATCAATAACTCCTCCATAGGCATAATGGGAACTTAGGTTCCGCAACATCAATTACTGAAACCTCCCTCATATCATTTGGTTGCTTCATAGATCATCATACATTAAATGTCACTTCCTCATTGTTCAACCAAAATTGGAGTTGTCCGGTCTCCGTATCTACAAGAGCACATTCTGTTGCGAGGATTGGTCGCCCCAAAATAATGGGGACCTCAAAATAAACTTCACAGTCTAGAATGATAAAATCGGCTGGAAATATAAAGAACTCCACCTTCACTAGAACATCATATAGAATTTCCACTGGATTCTTCACCGTACGATCTACCATCAAGAGCCATATTGTAGTCAGTTTGGGGGCTCCCAAGCCTGTAATACCCTGAAAGCGCTTGAGAATAGACCCAGGAGTTAAAAGTTTAAAACTGCTGAAATGGGGAAAATTGCATAGAATGGGTCATGGCTCGTGGTAAGAAGGTTCAGCTTTTGTGAAAGGGAAACAATGATCGATGTAACGACCTGTTGTCTTGAAGAACGATTCATCATGTCCATCCTTTGTCCAGTTCTGGAAGCAAGTCTCAATAGTTCATAGCACAAACAGATACCACGGATCGTGGTATCCTCCAATGACCCATTGGGTGGTCCGTTGTTTGGTCTAGAGAGCAGTTTTTTTACATAATTAGTAAGGGTGTTTTCGTTATTCTTACGTCCTAAGGCCCTATACTACGTCATTTAAGGCTCGTTTTAGAGGGTTTTAAGAGGGTAAAACCTATTCTCAGTTATTCCCTCCATGCGTGCAATCTTGAGAGGTTGAAGAGGTGATTTAGAGCAAGTTTTCAAGGTTTCCATTGGAACTCACCTTGGTTAATCAGAGAAAGTATTTGGACCATCCGTTCAAGGTACGTAGGGTTATGAGTGGGTGTCTCCTTCCACACCCATGCCCAATTTCTATCGAATTATGAGAATCACTTGTGATCAAGTATGGGTTTATTACCCAATTGCATAATTCTTCAATTTCTATACATGGGTATAATTTGATTATGTTTCTATTGATGAATTGTGAAGCTTGGGCAGATTTTAAATTATTTTCAATCCAAATCATGTTTTCTAAATTATGAAATTAAATTCCCATGGAAGAGAAGTTCATGCAAGAATAGAATAATGATGAATGTATAATGAAAAGCATGTTTCTAAAGCTGCCCATGATTATGATATTGTTTTTAAAATAAATTGAGCAGGTCCAAGCATGATAAATTTTTTGGAAAGGCCCTTATATCGAGTATAATATTGTAGTATCTCTAAATTAAGCTTACCACATGGTTTTGGAGGAAATGCTCCCACTTTTCTTTGAGCTTGTGGTATTTTTCGAAATAAACCTTCTCATATGCATGAATCCAATTGAGATGTGTATTATTGATGAGCTTCGTTTTCATACGATGTCGAGTTTATGCATGATTTCATTATTAATCTTTGTCAATGGACGATGTTGAGCTTCATTTTCATACGATGTTGAGTTATGCATGATTTCATCTTGAGCTTCGTCTATAGACGATGTTCAGCTTCGTTATATACAATATAGAGCATTGCATGTTTTTGGGAGAAGAGTCTAGCAACGAGCGGGCTAAGGGTCGATCACCCTATGCCCAAAACTACGCGCCAACGTAGGTTGATACTATTATATTATTGGGACCTCTCTTGTGAGCTATCCCCGGCCCTAATGGCCCATGAACTTGATATCGATATCATGGTAGTGTCCTTAGCCCTAGCAAGGTTTTGAATAGCTCTGCCCACTTGAGTGTGATAGTCGAAGCTCTATCGTGGTATGTCGGTTAAGTGACAAGACTCCCATTGTCTATAAAAAATTAGATTTGCATATTCATTACTCATGGTTATTATTCTACTCATGCATGTTCTAAAGGAAAGGTTTGACTCATTGCTCAGCTTTACTTATAAATATATGTTTCAACCTTAAGCCATTCGAGTTAGTTATGATGTAATGAAGCTATGCATTTTCATTTTATAAAAAGGTTATGATTTTAGAAAGAATGCATGTAATCCTTCCTCTCATATTGAAAGATTATGATATGTTATGAAATGTTTTAAATGATTTACTTTACTTAATCAGTTTTACTTACCTTGCATACTCGGTACATTTCACTTACTGACCGCATACTTTCTATGTTGTATCATCTCATGATACAGGACCCAGCTCCCAGACTCAGCCTCGATCATAGTCAGTTGTCAGAGTTAGCACCTGCTTGGTTGGTAAGTCCTCATCCTTCGAGGGATAGCCTTTCAGTTTCCTTATGTATTTTCAACTGCAGTATTGTTGAGTTAGTAGGGGTATTGTCCCATCAACTCATCCAGATTAGAGGCTTTTCAGACTTATGTATGTGTTAGCTTCAGATGCTTATTCTGATGTGACGTTGAGTTAGACTTCTGTTGAGTTTATATTATCGATTCCTCTATTTATTGATTGAAATAGATGTATGCTTATGCCATGGGTCGACTTGGGGTCTCTTGGGGTCCCTTGTCCCGTGTCTACGATTCAGGCCTCCGTTCGGGTCGTGAAAAAGCCCAACTGTCTGAACACTGCTTGCGGCATCAAGTTAATACTAGCTCCCAAATCACATAGCACCTTAGCAAAGTTAAATGCTCCAATAGTGCACGGTATGGTGAATGCTCCAGGGTCTTCCTTCTTCTGAACAAGAAAATGGGATGCTATTGCACTACAGTGGTACAAATTATCTACAAGTTCAAAGCTTACAATCCTCTTCCCGGTGACAAGGTCCTTCATGAATTTAGCATATCTGGGAATCTACTCAAGTGCCTCGACTAATGGGACGTTCACAAACTATTATTTCAACATGAAAATGAACTTGTGATACTTCCCATCTTCGTCCTTTTTCTTCAACCGCTGTGGAAAAGGGGGAGGAGGTCTAAGGATCGGTGTGAACTTTTGTTGTGCCTCCTTCTCCTTCTAATTGCCGGATCGATGCTCCTTTGCATTACTAGGAGCAGTCTTCACCACTGAATCATCAACCAAAATTGGATCCTCAGAATCTGCTACCCTATCATCATTAATCAATATAGGCTCTTCGGTCTCATCAGTCACAACCGGCCTCGGAGGATCAACTATTGCCTTCCCACTCCTAGTGGTGATCGCATGCAATGACTGTCATTTTTGAATTTTGCACTATGTTACTGGGAAGTGTGCCTTTCTGCCTCTGGTTCATCGCAACAGACATTTGACTCAGTTGCTACTCAATCTGCTTAATTGCCATGGCATGTGATTCCACCTTTTGATTCATACCAGAAATATCAGCGGGGAGCTCCTTGAAATGGCCATTTGTTGCCTCCATCTGCTTAAGTACCTTGGAAAACATTTCTTCCACCCTTGAACCACTAGACTCTAGCTCACGGTTCCTTGGAGGAACATACAGACCGTTTCTATCATTCCTGTACTCCTCACGCTTCTTCCAGTCTCCATTGTCTCTGTATTGGCCTCAGTTGTAATTGTTATCCCTATAATAGTTCCAACCTTGGTTCCCTTGACCTTGACTCCAAGAGTCTTGGTTAGACTCTTGGGTGTTTGTCCGAAAACCCGCCCCTTGATCAGTTAGATAGTTAGCTTCCTTCTCAGATTCAAATTTGCCTCCATCATTTCTCAGGGCCTTTACCGAAGAACCCACAACATTCACTTTTTCTGCTCCGGCTCCCATCAAATGCTTAGCAAGCAGCCCCATTGTGGTCTTTATCTCAGCAATTTCTTGATCTCATACTCCATCCTTTCTTCTCTATTCTACAGACATACCTACCGCAAAAGAACCAGCAGGAATCTCCGACTCTCTTATGTGCCATGTGCGCTTGGTTTTGGTGATTCTGTTAAGTAGCTCAACAGCCTCCACATAAGTGTGACTCATGAATGATCCACTAGACACGCTATCAGCCACCGCCTTGGTGTTAGCATTTAACGAGTTGGATTATAGCATTGGTAATATCAAACTTTACCCCAACAGGAAAAGGGGGAGGGACAATAGTTGTAGTTGTATCGGCTTCGTCAATATCAGCATCATCATCCTCATCGAAATACTGATGTCTCTGTTGTTCTGGACCTTTGTTCCTTCTAGCTCGCTCTACTTTGGAAGCTACGCATTTCTCTTTAGCAACACTAGCTAACTCACGATCTCTATCCCAAGCTTGTTCCTCAGCCAAGATTCTCTCTATAGCTTGGTCTACTATTACTTGCTCTTGTATGTTGGCCATTCTTCTTTGATTTCTTAGTGTTTGCTCAAGTTCGTAATCGATTTGAACCAAGGATTTTCTTTGGCTCCTAGTACTAGGCATGCACGAACCTAAGACCTGTTAAAAACAAAAACAACAAAAGAAAAATAAAAATGAAATAAGAACCAACAGTAAAAGCAAACACAATTAACAAAAACCTTAGTCGTATTCCCCAGCAACGGCGCCAAAAATTAATGTCGCCCAGATTACACCTTGCAATTGAGATATAAAGCGGTTGATGTCAAATATAGAACCTAACAAAGATTGAGGTCGATCCCATAGGTAATATGGAAAGAACTTGAGTTAATGTGATTAACTATTACTATCGAATTACTTATTTCCTAGGGGGAAAGAACTAAAATGATGCACAAGAGTAAAGACTACTAGATGTTTAAATCAATTTTGGTTTGTATTCAATCAACAAATTGACTAGGATTGTGTTCCCCTAGACTTCATAACCACAAGGCTTTTACACTAGTGATCTATTTCGGTGTTTATGCAATATTGGTAAGTTAGGTTCACCGAAATGGTTGGTCCCCTATCTAGATGATTATCACCACGTAACTTGGTCCGTATATGGGTGTATTCTTAATTAACCCTTACCCTTAATATCGGATTAGCTATTCCCGGACAAGTTCAAGATATTAGATGAGGGTTGATAGTCTCAAATCTCCATTACTAATCCTTTTTCCCATTCACTACTCCCTTGATCCGGTAAGTAAGAACAAGGCAAGTTCCAACATTTTCAACCGTTAAGAAATAATTAAAACGAAGGGAAAAACAATACATGCATTAAACCCCATTCAAGAATCACTAAGTGTTTTACCTATGTGTGTTAATTCATCATGGTTCCCACAACCCTAGTAATGGGTTTATCTATTTGTGTTTGAAGTATCACAATCACAAAATATAGAAGAAATCATAATTGTAACTTACAAAATTTCGTAGAAGAAAACCACGTGAATTGAATAAAACTCCAAAACCGATGAACAAAACTCCAATGTTGATTGATTCCCAAAATCAAGAACAAGATTACAAAAAAAATTTCTTGAACAAGAAAAATCATTAACAACACTAGAATCCTCCTAAAAGTTGGTAAAAATAACTGTGGTCCGAAAAATAAACCTAAAAATTGTATTTATAATCCCAAACAAATCATAGTCTAACTAAACTTGGATTCCAGGTCGGCATGGATAATGGGCCAAGTAACGACTCGTTGGTTCTCCCAACGTGTCGTGATCAGTGAAAATCATCCATCCTCGATAGTAGGCCCAGTTGTATAATGGGTCACCTAACGACTCGTCGAGCTAGGGCACGAGTCATTAGGCCTCTCGTGGTCATGATTCTCCAGAAGCTAGTGCACCTGACGGATCCTACAAATTCTCTCCTGACAAGTCGTCCCATCATATGATAACTCGTTACATCTATTGTTGCCTTCACTGGGTATTTTTTAGAAATCCTCTTCCCAGTCTTCATGACTGGCTTAATGACTTGTTACCAGATGTAATGAGTCGTGCCTTCAACTCGTTAAGTGCACTACTTCTTCAACATTAAAACTTGATCTTCTCCCAACGACTCCAGGCACAAGTCGTGCTTTGAGGCAACAACTTGTGACTTGCCTAGAAGCCTGCATTTCAGTCCTTTTATGCCTTACCTAGACTATTTCCCATTCCAGACGTGTTTTCCTGCAACATTCAACACAAACGCATCATATATACATAAACATACTGGGAATGTACAAAGTTTCTTTGTTTTAAGAGTCTAAACTACCGTAAAATCATAGCACATCAACTGTCTAGTTTGATGTTAGGCCAAAAATTCTCTCAGACCCATTTTCAGTCTCTACTCTGGTTGGCGAATCAGTTAGAGCTAGCCGGGTGTACAGAAATTGTCCAGTCATAGTAATACAAAATGTCATCACAATTGATCTAATAGCGCTAAATATGGTCGACTTTTACCTAATCTTTGGCATAGGCTAGTTACATTCTTGTTATGCCTCAGTTGACTACAGATCTAGGGTCGTTAGATTCAGTTTCCTAATGAACCAGTCCTAGAATGGAAGGGTAGTACATCAGTGCCTAACGGTCGGTTCATCTCATACCTTAAGGCTAGGAAAAGGATCGCTAAGGGGTACATCTATCACTTATTTAGGGCCAAAGATTCTAGTTTTGAGACCCCGATACTTTAGTCAATTCCTGTTATAAATAAGTTCCCGAATGTATTTCCCAAAAACCTTCCCAGAGTCCCTTCCGAACGAAAAATAGACTTTAGCATGGACCTTCTTCTATATACCCAGATTATCTCAATTTCTCCTTACCAAATGTCTCCAACTGAGCTTAAAGAGTTAAATGAATAGTTGAATAACCTTATAGATAATGGCTTCATCAGACCCAATTTTCTCCATGGGGTGCCCCAGTCCTATTCATGTGAAAGAAAGATGGTACACTAAGAATGTGCACCGACTATCGCTAGTTGAATAAGGTCACAGTCAAGAACAAGTATCCTCTACCCAGGATTGGTGACTTGTTCAATTAACTTCAGAGAGCTACTTGTTTTCCAAGGTAGATCTCAGATCAAGATACCACCAGCTCAGGGTAAGAATGTGAAATTTCGAAAATAGCCTTCAGAACTCGATATGGTCACTACAAATTCGTAATTATGTCTTTTGGACTAACCAATGCTCCTATAGCTTTTATGGATCTAATGGATAGGGTATTCAAGTTGTACTTGGACATGTTCATTATTGTCTTCATAGATGATATTCTAGTTTACTCTAGAAAGAAGAGTAGCATGCAGACCATCTGAGGATCGTGTTGCAGACTCTTAAGGACCGTCGGTTATTTGCTAAATTTAGCAAGTGTGAATTCTGGCTGAAATCAGTTGCATTTCTTGTGATTTGGTCTCTAGTGAGCGTATTTAGGAGGATCCTCAAAAGATAGTGATAGTCAAAGACTGGCAAAAACCCATCTCTCCATTAGGTATAAGGAGTTTCTTGGGCCTAGCCTGTTATTATAGATGGTTCGTAGAAGGTTTCTCCTCCATTGTCTCTTCTTTGACTAGACTAACTCAAAAGAAGGTGAAGTTTCAGTGGCCTGATGTATGTGAGAAGAGCTTTCAGGAATTGAAGACTCGACTCACTACAGCCGCTCGGGAAGGTAGTGAGATTATTCGCGAGGCTTCCAAATGGAGCCCAGAACTAGATGTTTCTTGTGAGGTATGGAAAGAGATCATATTTAATTTTGCAGCAGTGGACGTTTTGGATAAGTAAAAACAGTAGACATTAGCAGTAAATTAGTTTTAAATCTGCGAGAAGGTTTAGATGGGTTTGTGATCTATTATGATGCCTCCAGAGTTGGCCTTGGTAGTGTTCTGATGCAGCATGGTAAAGTCATAGCTTATGCTTCCAGATAGCTCAAGGTTCATGGGAAGAACTATTTGACTCGTGATCTTGAACCGGCAATAGTAGTATTTTCCTTGAAGATTTGGAGGAACTACATTTATGGTGTTTATGTGGATGTTTTTACTGACCACGAGAGCTAACAATATGTGCTCACTTAGAAGGACCTGAATCTGCATTAGAGAAGATGGCTAGAATTATTAAAGGATTATGACATGAGTGTGCCGTATCACCCGAGAAAGGCCAATGTAGTGGCCAATGCCCTCACTAAGGGGAGTATTGCTTATCTGGATAAAGATAATACGGAACTAGATAAGGATATTCATATACTTGCTTTGTTAGGGGTCAAGTTGGTTGATTTAGCAAAATATGGAGTTGTAGCCCAAAGTGGGTCAAAATACTCCCTGGTGGTGGAGGTTAAGTCAAAGCAGGATGAATACCCAATTCTACTTAAGCTAAAGGAAGCAGTCCAAAGGAAAGAGGTGGAAGCGTTCTCCAAAGAGGGAGATGGTGTGCTCCATTATCAGGGCAGGTTGTGTGTTCCTGATGTTGACAATTTAAGGTAGCGGATACTAATGGAAGCTCATAGCACCAGGTACTCAATCCACCCAGGTGCCACTAAGATGTAGCTTGATTTGCAGGAAGTCTACTGATGAAATGGCATAAAGAAGGACATTGCAGAATCTGTGGCTAAGTGTCCAAATTGTCATAGGTCAAGGTTGAACATCAGATACCTAGAGGTATGACTCTAGATATTAGCATTCCTACTTCGAAGTGGGAAAAAGTGGACATGGACTTCCTTACAAGTCTACCTCATATGCGCCAACAACATGACTCAATTTGGGTGGTTGTAGACTAAATGACTAAGTCAATTTATTTCCTACCAGTTAAGACCACAAACTCAGCAGAGGATTATGCGAGGTTGTACATCCAGGAGTTAGTCAAACTGCATGCAGTTCACTTTTCCATCATTTTAGGTAGGGGTACTCAGTTCACCTCACATTTTTGGAAGTCTTTTCAGAAAGGACTTGGTACTCAGGTCAAGCTCAGCACAATTTTTTACCCCCAAACAGATGGCTAGGATGAGTGGACTATTCAGACTTTGGATGATATGTTGAGGGTGTAAGTGATTGATTTCAAGGATAGTTGGGATGATCACCTACCTCATGGAGTTTGCATACAACAACAGTTACAAATCTAGTATTCAGATGGCCCCGTTCGAGGCATTTGTCATGACCCAAACATACACCCAGATCGTAGACATGGGACCAGGAGCCCCAAGAGACCCCAAGTCAACCCATGGCATGATCATACATCTAATTCAATCACATGGGCAGAAGACTTAGCATAACGAACGTAATCATAACATAGCATAAAGGAAAAAGCAGTACTAGACTTATACAATACAGCAGAATACAACTTGTGGTCTGATAAGCTTCTAAACATGAAGGACGGATTGATGGGATGACTCCCCAACTAATCCAACATCCAGAAACTAAACAAAATAACATAGAATATGAACATACAGCCCTCGGAACATGAGGACTCACCCAGTGCGCTGAGAGCAAATTTGAATCTATCTATGGGTAATGATGAGCCTGAGAACTGGGACCTGTATCATGAGATGATACGACATGAAAAGTATGCGGTCAGTACATGGAATGTGCTGAGTATGCAAGGTAGGTAAAACGGATATTTAAAACATATAAAATTCATAAATGATCATAAGAGTAGGATATTATGCTCGAATCATAAACATCATAATATAATATAGGGCTCAAGGTTTTCAAGATATTCATAATGCAAATGTAATCATAATTATAAGAGATGAGCTTTATTTAACATGTATTGAACCAAAATACATATTCATAACATGCATAAATCATGAGGAACAGTGGAAGATTCTCTTAACCTACATACCCCATAAGAGCACACATGAAGCCCAACCTGTAACCCTAGTCGGGAGGGTGTTCGTACCTTTCCAAGGGTAGGAACCATGAAAGGCATGATTGATGAGCCCGCAAGTGTACGGGTCGTACAAGTAATATAGTGGCTCTTTTTAAGAACCGGAATGTCGAACCCACAAGGACTGGACTACGGGGTAAAAC
>JACEIK010002656.1:22865-46601 GCA_018107945.1 Datura stramonium
ACACTTGAGGTGATTTTGCCCTGTAGTCCAGTCCCTGTGGGATCGATACTTGGCTTACTTGAGCCACTTACTACTTGTTCGACCACGTGCACTTGCGTGTGGTCATCCAGACAGACGAACAATGATCTGCTGGGGCTGGTGGGGCTTGCTGGTGCCCATCTCCATTGCCATCCTCATGGCTATTTCCATTTTTGTTGTTGTTCCTTTTTTTGTTAACTCGGCGGGGAGGCATGATTCAGCAAATGCGTATAGCATGAGTTAGAAGGATAGAGAGATACTTCATAGCATGACATAGATCATGAAAGAACGAAAATTTCCTAAAACATTTTACAGCCTCTCGTCATAAGTGTGGCGCGTTTCACACCCATGAAAAAAACTCTACTTAATGCAACTTTCAAACACCTAGGACACTTCAAAAACTAATATTCTGATACCAAGTTTGTCACGACCTGAACATAGGCCCGGATCTAGACACGGAACCTAGAACCACAAATGGATCCAAGTCAACCCATAGCATGAACATGATAACTAAAGCTCAACATAAGCAAAGCGGAAAACTGAATTTTGAAATAGCGGAAGTCTAAATAATAAAACATCTAACTATCCAAAATATCAAAACACTAAATCCAAAGCTACATATACAACTCTATTTCTGAAAAGCCTCTAACATACTGATGAGCTGATAGGACAACACCCCAACTAACTCACTAGAAGTCTGAAACTAAAAATAACAACACTCGACTAACTGAAGGTCCTCAAAGGATGAGGAGTTGTCTGGGAAAAACTTTGGAGACTGGCTAGCGGGCGGGACTGAGTCCGAGCGTCTAAAACTGTATTATAAAATGATACAACATAGAGTATGCAGTCAGTACTTGGAATGTACTAATTATGAGAGGTAAGTAAAAATAGGCTAAGTAGCTATAAGCTATAATCATGCATAACATAAATCATATCTTTATAAGATTCTAAAAGTAAGGATTGCATGCTGATATTTGAAAATATGATTAGACATAAACTGAATCTCATAACTAAATTGAATGACCTAAAGCTAAAATTGATATTCATAGATAAAACTGATAAACTGATCATTGGATCAAACCTACTGAAAACATAATATTATAACTGATGAACATGCATAACTGAGATCATGAGAAATATGGGAGACTCGTCTATACCAACACTATCACGATAGAGCTTACATGATCTCAACTATTAGACTTAAGTGGGCAGAGCCATCCAAATCCTCTACAGGGCTAAGGGCGCTACCATGATATCGATATCAAGATGAAGGCCTATTTGGAGCAGGGGAAACTTACAAGGGAGGTACCAAAGTAACTGAATAATCCTATATTGGCATGTAGTTCTAAGACTTAGGGTTTTCTTGAATCCCTAACCTACTCATTGCTAGACACTACTCCCAAAAACATACAAATGCTCTCCATAATTTTTCAACAAAGCTGAAACCATCATGTTTCAATGAAGCTGATAATGTAATAACATGCATAGTCTGAAATCTTAATATAGGGAGTCCTGGATCCAAACATACCTCAAGCTGAAAGTGGAAGTACAGAATCCAAAACAATGTGGTAAGGTGATATTATAAAACTGAACTGAATCATGAAAACATATTTAAATCATGTGGGCTTGCCCAAAACTTTAACATACTTGAAATAGACTTGATAGTCAAAAGCATGAATTCAAACATGAGTAAATCATAAATAATCTTTCATGTTAGATATCTCATCATACTTGAACACATAGATCATAAACTTGACTTTTCATGAAACTTGTATAAATGGGCATAATTCTTCTAACTGTTGAAATCATGAATTTATAATCAATTTGCGCATAAAAACTGCCCATGAATCTTAAAGCATCATTTGAAACATGAAGGGAATTGACCCATGAATTAAACATAGAGAATTTCATAAACTTGGGTTAAAACCCCATTGAATCATTCACTTGAATTCATGAACTTGAGAAGGGATTTGGGCATGAGAGTGAAGGGAAACTCTTATTCATGGCCCTACATACCTAGGTAAGTTATTTCTCCATACTTCCTTGAAATCCCAAGAGAGTTAGGCAAGAACTTGGAGAATTCTTAGACTTGATCTTCAACAGAACCCTCTAAACTTGCATGCATGTGAGAGAATAATCTAGAATTGGCTAAACCTTCTGAAAACCTTCTTAACAGAGCTTAAAACAACGTAGTTTAAGGCTTAGGAGCTTAGGAATTATGAAAACACCCTTACTAATTTTGCAGAAAAAATGACTCCACTAGTCCTTATGTGGGATGTCACGAGTCGTTAGGAGAGTCATGACTCGTGGCCCTCACTCTTGACCTTCACTAGAAACCAACCTCTAACTCAACCATCCTGACCACGACTACCTTCACGAGTCGTGAAGTGACACCACAACTCGTGGTTCCATCCATGGTCACCCCCTGACCACGACTCCTTACTGGTATGCCTCCCCTTCACGAGTCACTCCGCCACTCATTGGGTGACCCGACGAGTCATTTTGTGACTTGTGCAAATTTTTCTATTTTCTATGCTTCAACCCTATGGTCTGATCTTAGGGACTTTCGGAGTATTACAGTTGAGCTGGCTATAGTAGGGGTGCGTAGACCTGTTGGGGTTGAAGTAGAAAGAAAAAAGTCAAAGAATAGTGGGGTGTGGTGTGAAATGTAAAAAGAGAAAAAAAGAGAAAAAGTGTTGAAATGTCAATAGAAAAGAAAATAAGAAAAAGAAATTGAAAAAGTTGAAAAAATACACAACACCCGTAAGTGACAATTGAAAGGAGAAAAATGGATGAAAATTGAAAAAGATAAAAAGCGGTAAAAAGGTGAAAAGTGAAGCCAAGTTGTGTAGTTCCAAGGAGGGTTAGTCACTAATATCCATATCTACCATACCCAGCCCGAACCCTAAATTACAAGCCTATAAAAGTCCTATAGTGATCCTAGCCTAACTATCTGAAAACCCAAAGTAGAGAAAATAAGGGCAAGCCTATGGTATCCGATGTGTAATATTTGAAACTTCTTTGTGAGAGTGAGAGTCCTATTTGACTTGACTCAAGTTTCAAATATATATATATGTGTGTGTGTGTGTGTGTGTGTGAATTCTGGGGACTTTATTTGTCATAAGGGTACATGGTTTGTATTGCATTATGCTAATAGTTAGGTGCTACATCTAGATCCATGTATGTCATGAGTTGTAGTTGCATGTGTGCATAGCTGACTTGGTTTAAATGAAGAAGGGGTCAATATTTGATAATGGTCTATTGTGCAAATTTTTTTGTGTTGGTTGTAGGTCTTCTAATTTACTTTCTGGTTAAGAATTATTATAGTTTTGTTTTGTTTGCCTGAGGACATGAAAAAGTCTTAAGTTGAGGGTGTTGATGTGTTGTGGGTTTACAACACTTTCGACGCTTAAAATTGATAAAATATGCATGGTCTTAAGTGTGCTTATACGGATATGATGCACTTTTTCTTTGTTTTCAGGGAAATAAGGTGTTGGAGTTGAAAGATCTCAAAGAAGGAAAAAAGCTGCAAATATTGGGCCAAGTACAGACTTCAGTACAATCCATACCTTGGTGGTACGAGCCATACTGTAAGTCGTGATAAACTTTAGAAAGATTTCTCAAAGTATTGGCCAGTTATGACTCTTGGTATGAGTCGTACCATTCTGGTACGAGCCGTACAGTGAGTCGTGGAAAATATTAGAAGCATGCACTTTGATTAGTCTCCTGGTATCGGAAACTCATCGACGCTTCGCGACTTTGCAGCGGCATTTCGCTGATGATTCGCCAATGTCTCTTGAAGGCTAAAGTTGTTGAACCTGAATTCTTTCTTTTTCCTTGATCTGAGTTTCACAATATGTGCACCATTCTAACCTTAGTTTGCAGCATCATGTCTGCTTCCCCGCAATCTCACTAAGGCCAAGCATCAATACATACCAACAACACACAAGCTCGGTTTGGGTTAGAAAGAATGGAGGAGTATTATGTGGCTTTCAAGGAGAAGCGATCCATCCATGCAGAAGCCAAATTTGAAGTGGACTCCTTCAAAAATGCCTTCCCAGATATCTATGATCAGATTGGGATGCGCAATTGTTGTCCATTCACCATACTTGTTGACCCATATTTTCCAAAATTGGTGTGGAGTTCTATGCTTCATATAGGGAAAGGCAACAGCTCCTCAAGAACAAGGACAGGACAGATACATACCGTGCCTACCATTGGTTTGGGTGCGGGGGCTAGAGGTGCCTATAACTCCCGAGGCAATCAATTCCCTTTATTGGGTGAATCCAATCTAGTCACACTCGATATTTTGCAAGAAGGTGGAAGATAAAGTGCATCAGTTCCAATCGGTAGCCAACAAGATTGCACTTTGCCAACCATAATGGGCCATCTCCAGGGGTCTGATTCATCATCATGACTTGAAGGTTGAAGCCCACATATGGTTAGATTTTGTTTGTTCACGGTTAATGCCATCTCAGAATACAACAGAAGTCCCAATTGAAGTTTCCATTCTTGTAGCATGCTTCATGGATCATGTGCACATCAATGTATGGGAACTCATTACCGATCATTTCAAACAAAGAGCCAAGCAGCAGGCCATGGCATTGCTATTTCCTAGCCTCGTGAGTATGTTATGTGTGCAAGCTGCATGTCCTTTGTTCCGACAATTGGACAGGACTGTACGGGCTGACAGTGTGATTACATTGGTTACTAAAACTGACAAAGATGCTCCAGCCATGAAGCGAGCAAAGTGTACTCCGAGCAAGACTCCACCACCACCGTTGGCGTCTTCTACCACATCGACTGCCCAGTTCCATCCATCTATTGTCCCCACCCCAACACCTCTGGATTTGCTCAAAATAGCACAAAGGGCCCAAGTACATGAGAGCCATCTTGTGAAGCTAGCTAAGGCTATCCCATCTATGATACAAACTGCCATCAAGAAAGTCATGCAACTTGCTAAGGATAAGTTGAAGAGCCTATGCTCCACAATTGAGGTCCTCGAGAGCAAGGTGATTTCCTTGAGAAAAGAGGTGGCTGCACTCGGTAAACCTCCATATTTAGAAACTCAAACCCTCCTGAACCTGCAGCGGTGCCCGTGCAGCTTGAGGCACCCAGAAGTCCACCGGACGATTGGTGGGTGGGTTATGACAGTACGTCAGAAATAGTATCAGATGAGGAGTTATATAATAGCCGACCACCACCACTTCTAATTCTCTAAGTGTATGATGTAGATCCATCCCGGGCCTGGCGGAGTGGCAACAACTTCTTATCATAAGCTTCGGACTCTACCAGACAAATGGGTAGTGCTAGAACCCTGGAAACCAATGGAACTCCCACCTAATCCACTACGACCAACTGCCCAAGAAATAGTTTCTTGGCAATTTGATGCAGCCTCACATACTTGGAAGCCTCGGCCTGACCACTAATTCAATCAGGAAGCCTCCTTCACCTTATTATTTGTCATTTTTGCTACATTGGAGGCAATGCCTAGTTTTAAGTAGGGGGGAAGATATATGTCGTGCAATTTGCAAAAGTTTTTGTGTGCTAAAGAATAATAGTGGGGTCCTTGTCTGAATTATTTACTCCCTCAGGATCCAAGTCCTTTTCTTGTTCGCCTTTGTAATTAGTCAGATAGTAAATAAACTCCAAGGGTTTTCTTCCCCAAGGAGCATATTTTTCATTTTTCTTTCCCTTTTTGTTGTCGAACCGGGTTGACACTTCCCGATGTTAGACTGTGTGGCGACTCTCTTAAGGGAAAATGCCATATTTCTTTTGAGTCTTTTTATGAAGTTTTTTTGAATGGCACCACCAGAAAAAAATTTGAAATAGAATTTTAAATGGGGGCATGAAAATGAAAAAATAATGAGCAGATGTTTGAAGCAAGAGCGTAGCACTCTTTGTCATACTTTGTAAATTTTTTGCTTGACATATGAGTTTGCCTTCTTTGATGTCCTGACTTGAAATTTGTGATGAAAATGACTCTTGTGGACCCTTTAAGGGTGATGCCTTGTGTGGTGAGAAATTTTTGATGAGTCTCCTGCATGACTTCTTGTCTAGAACTTGCCCTAAGTGTGACTCAAGGAGAAATCCTAGATGTAATTGTACTTAGAATATGATTTTAGGCTTTCCTTTGTTTAGACACTTCACTCATATACCCTCCTTGAACATTGATCTTTGTTAGCCAACGTTGAGCCTTAGACCCTTCTTTGGCAATCATATTACAAGCCTTAATACCATTCTTAATACCTCTCTTTGGCACCCATCCTCCCTAAGTTCTAGTTATAAGATAATGATAAAATGAGGCTTCAAGCCTAAGAAAAAGGGAGTGATAAGGGAAAAAATGAGAAATGAGACAAAATCCCAAGTTTGAAGGTGTGCAAGAGGAACATGAGAATTTTAGTTTGAGGTAGCACCACATTGCGTCAAAATGCATAAATGATAAATCGAAAAGAGAAGAAGAATTTGTGTGAACTAGTGCTTCCTCTTGCATAGATAAGGCTGATTGTGAGAGCCAAAGAGGTTATAAGGAGGGTCATTGAGAAATGAAAGTCAGAAATGATGAAAGAGGAGAAATAAAGTGAAGTGATTGAAAAGAGTTGATATGAGGTATGTTCACAAAAGGCATTAGGGAGGATCTAGTCACTAAAGCTAAATTTTCATCCTACCTTTAATCCAAGCCCACATCATAACTCGCAAGTCATAAATGATTCTAAGTGTAGCCTCTCTACATTAGTGGCGAGTTACATGAAGGCCAATCCTATGGGTCAAGTTGTGTGCATGAAGATTTCTTTTGGGAGAGTGAGCGTGATTATCTCTTCCAAACAATTCCTTGTGTGTATTTAATGATTACATGACAAAAGAATAGGGATTCTCCTTTCTGTGAGTGGCATCATCCCTTTTTTAGGACATAAGTGCATTTAGAGTTAATGTGTGGATAGGGCATGAGAAGTGTAAACTCTAAGGCGAGTTTTGAATGTGCACTGCTTATGCCTTGGGATGCTATATGTATTTCATGGATAAGCAATGCCATTGTTTTACAAAATGAATCTTATTGTAAGCCATGTTTGTGAAAGGTGGTAGCCTCTTGAAATATCTTCATTATTTTGATTTTTAGGGGAATTTTCTTCTCTTTTTTGGTGAGATTAGTGAGCATTTTTGGGTTTTCATAGACAGGTGGTTAATGATGTTTAAACTTGTGAGGAGTGGCATGTTTTTCTACTTCTAAGAATTGCATTACTAGCAATGGTTCTAGTTTGGGGGTTTGATGAGTTGGTAAATTCACCAACTCATTAGCTCTTAAGCCTGAGTTTTGCTTAGTTTTTGAACTTTTTATGTGGATTTTATTCCCTTTTTGCTTTTATTGTGTGAAGATTCCTAATGTGAAGAAATTATCAAGAAATGGAGAAAAAAGAAGGAAGTGGGTTGAAATTCAATGGTCCGCCAAAGAAGACTGGCGAAATGCCTATCAAGAGTTGATTCCCACTGCCTCTGGGAAACAAGCCACTGGTGAAATGTGGGTTGCCAACGGCGACTGACCAGTTCAGCCATCGAATGGAACCTGATTTGCTAGATTGAAAGGAAAAAAAGATCGGCGGTGCACGGATGGAGATCGGCGAAACGTCGACGGAACTGCCACTGACATCTACTATGCATTGAAGAAGTAGATAATGTAGCCGGCAGTCTGCGAATTGCAACCGGCGAACCTCCGGTCGTTCCGCCAATTCCAGAATGCTACTCAGGGAAAAAATTGTCCAGCACAAAAAAGAGAGAAGATGTCCTATTTTCTTGGATATAAATTCTAGAGAAAGTACTGTGTACTGAGCATATCATAGTAGAGCATATCATATCATCTTTTTCAACTCTTAGCTTTAGAACATTCCTTTGGTAGGAAAAGGAGATTTTGGTTAGTAGAATTTGCAAAGTACCATTCTCTTCTTCTTCTTAATAGAAAGGTACAACCATTATTGAAGACTACTTGTGAACTTGTGCTTTTGAATTTCTTAATTATGATTAACTAAATCATTAACTAGAGGTGTGTAATGATTAATACTTAATTAGAGTGGGTATTGCTAGAGTTATCTCTATATTATTTAAATAAGTGTAAATTTGTTAGATTCTCTTCAATCTATAATGGAAGATTCATAGATTATGATGTGGGTCTACTTGTTCTTACTTGATTATTGCTTGTAAAAGAATAATTAAGTATAGGAAGAGAATTTAATAGTGGGTATGGATGAGAGATTGTGAAATTGAGCTAGAACTAGCCAAAATTGCATTCTCACTCCTAATTAATAGCTAAAAACTATAAATTAGTGCAACTACTAATCCAAATCTGACCAGGTTGAGCTAATAGTGGCTAGAGGTTTGACAAAACTCTAGTAAAAGGTATTTATAAAGCTGAAAAGCTATAGTTACCCATTTCCCCGAGATTGTTTACACTAATTGAACTTATGAGATGACCTAGCATGTCCTTTTCTAGTTAGTATATCATCTATACCACACCTCTAGTCTTTCACATTCTTGTCAATAGCCTTGGTAATTTTGTTATTATAGGCAACCAAATTAGCAATTACAATCTACTACACAGTCCAATCTCCCCAAACTCATTTGTTTTTATGCTAATTTTAAGTGGTGCAAGCTAACATCAATTTCTCAACCGACACTTGTAATTATCACTACTAGTCCTTGTGGGATTCAACACTGACATCCGTCGGGTTACTTGTTTTGATACATCGACCGTGTATACCCTTCCTATGAGGAGTCTATTTTGGACATTATCAATAAAGTTGAAAATTAGGTTACTCGACTGCTAAACCAACCAAAAAAGCATTTTTGAAACCATAACTCCCAAAGCAGAGGCAGTCTTTCTCGAGGGTAAAGTGAAGTCCCTCCGCTCTACCAAAGAGGCTTTGTACGAGAAGAAATGGAAGAATAAAACCCTGCAAAAGGTTTTAGGAAAGAGTAGGGCTGGGCACACTGTTATGAAGCATCAACTTTTATCCCTACGACGGAGCAGTATGTAGGAAGAGTGATTAACTCTCTTAGAGAAGATTTTTGTCGATCCTTCTCTAGTGGAGAAAGAGATAAAGCCAACTAGAGAGGTCACTGTGGAGGCTGCTAAGGCGCCACCTTCCACCCTTTGGATCTAACTGAGACTACCTCTCTTCTCCGGATGACTTGACCGAGGAGAGCGGCTCAGAGGGTTCCCAAAGTTCATCTGTGAGTTGCTCTAGTAGTTTACCTATTTATTCTCTACACAAGTACATTATTATCTTTTTCTTTCTTTCTTCTCGTGTAATCAATGCCTTTGGATTTTACTTTTTCCTTCTATAAAAAAGACTTTCAGTTATTCATGATTGTAGAATTCTAGTTCCTCTCTTCTCTCCTCTCTTTTTAATAGGATGCTGAAATCTATTTTTTCTACTGAAGTCTTAAATTGATGGCCAAAGGTAGTTACTAACCAGTTTTTATATTTTAGTACTCCTTTCGAGTCCTTCTGCTTCCTAGGGTGTGTGGCTCCATCCCAAATAAGTGATTTTTTTATATCCATACATATAAGTGTTGTGGCTAGATCAACGGCCCATTTTGCATACAATATCAATTTTTTGACATTTTTATAAGTTAGGATGTCTCTTAATTATGTCAAATGTGAAGTGTCGAGATGATTTTGAGTCCTTTTATTAATTACTATCGAACTACAGGTCAGAGCACGAGGTAGGAAAAGAAACAACGTAACAACTCAACCTTTTAATTTAGTACAAATTTCTAATACAATATCTATCGGTGCTTTCACTACCAATCGGTGAGAAGCTTCTGAGATGAATGGTGTGCTTGACTTGATACAGCCTGTTTCACCGGGCAACATGTAGTTCACTATTTTTAGTCTTAATTTGAGTCCTTAGTGTGGTACTTTTTGAAACGCTCCGTGAATGAGTGTTAACGGGCTTAGTGAGAAAATAAATTTATTGGACTAAATTTTTGTTTTTATATCACCCGAAAGTGAAATAATAAGAAAATAAAGTTGTTGAGGAGAATCGACCTCCGATGTAGACAGCAGGTTGGTGAGAGAGTCTCACGCATAGAAAAACGTTGATAGGGAGCCGTGTGCGCACTGGCACACAGGGCCGCACGGCGCGTAGGCATCCCGGAGCATGGAGCTACACGGCGCGCCGCGGACCCCTGCCACTGCCTCCAATATATATTTATATATATGTTTGTCTTGTTGTGGTTTCATTTAAAAACATTTCCTGGAAAGAGAGCTTTGGCTAGGGCGAATTCTCTCTTCAATTTTTCGACAAACTAAAGGAAAATTACGCTACTAAATCATCTCCTATCGCTAATTCTTGTTGGGTAATGAATTCATGGCCTATGAAGAACATATCTACGGAGTTGAATCATTGAAATTGGCTTGGATTAACAGAGCCCTACGGGGTAGAGGCCGTAGAAATCATCTTTATTCAAGTCTAGTACATCTACAAGTGATAGTAAGTACTTCTACCCTTCTAATCTATAAGAATTCGTAAGATTCTGTCGAGCTGAACTTGTTGTGAGGTGTCGTCATTGTGTTATGGCATGGTGTCACAGGAAAACTTATTGGAAATAAATAGACTATTTTCCATGGAATATAAGCTAAGATATGGGAGGATTGCAAGTTCTTGATTGAAGCAAGTTCATTTAGAGAAATTCGGCAATTGAGGTATGTTAAGGTTAACCTTCTTCAGCAAGTTATTATCGTCGTATAGTTGATACGACTTGTACCTTCATAGTAGTTCATAATTATGTGTGTTATGATTAGCTAATACGAGTCGAATTGATGATGTAGTGTAGTATCCCTCGTTGGGATTAGCCATGCTTAGTTTTTCCTATCGTTAGAAGCGGCCTAGAGGTTATTGATTTGTGTTGTTGCCGCTTAAATTGGCTAATGATATTTTGCTGCCTTACCGAAGCAATAGAGGCTTGTGGTTAGCTGTTGAGTGTATCTGGTTAGAGTAGGTAGCACAGGGTGCAGCTTGGCGACATAACTTTCTCTTTTTTATGCCTATATACATAGTAAAGCTCGCCTACATATTTTTGGTGTACCTTGACACCTACAAAATCTTGATAGAGTGGCCTTACCTTCGAATTAGTGGCACCAGGGTTGCCTAATGAATTGGGTGGTAGCTTGCTAGGTGAACTACCTATTGCAAGCGACCGTATAGCTACACATGACTTACAGCTTGTAGTATAGGTCGCCAGGTAACCACCCTAGCTATCATAATCTAATAAACTATGTAGTACCATGATAGTGATCTTCTTAGCTGTCAAAAGTTGGGCCAACGCCTCTGGCTACTTAAGCAGACGCCCACATACATGTTGCCTGGAAAGGCTAGTTTAAGAATACCCGTCTACGGAGCTATAAGTTACTTACATAAACTATATGCTATCTGGATAGAACAAATTGACGTCTATAGGGACAGAACCTTCGTATTAAAAATCTACCTTGGGTTTAATAGTTGTTGCGGTAGTATGTAAGGCCATTGTGGTTGACTACTTAGAATTATATCTAGTTATTAGCAGCCCTGTAGTCATTTTAGGTGAAAGAACCATATAGTTGGTTGCCTACGACTTTACTGATCTCTTATAAGTCGTTATTGCACCGTTATGACAGTTGGATTATCATCCAAGTCACCCCAAACCTCGCCCTTCTCTTTCTAGGCTAGCAAATTTTACAATTGCTTTCATGACTATCTAGCTAGTTGTGGACACATAGGATGTGCCTGTTGGCTGCTATATAGGATGCTACAGGGGCGAGTAACAGTTGTGTTAGGCCTAAGGGGCTATGTTATGCTCACTGAGCGATGTGTAGTAATATAAGTTAGTCATTTTAGATGCTATATAGGCTACTCAAGGAGCTAAGGATAATCATAAAGTGCCTACGGGGCTATGTTATGCTCATAGAGTAATATGAAGTCTAGAGCAACTATATTGAGGCTTATAGAGCTACTTGAAGTCCGATGCCCTTACTGACTTTCTTATGCCTGAGTTGGCATTAATGACCTTTAGAGGAGCCTTGTGTGCCCACACATCTCAGATATAGTTACAGGAGCCCAAACGGCTCAGATACAGTTATAGGAGCCCAGACAGCTCAAATACAGTTAAAGGAGCCCATACGGCTCAGATACAGTTTCAGGAGCCCAGACGACTCAGATACATATACAGAAGTACAAACGAATCAGACACAGTCATAGGACACCAAAAGGATCGGTTATAGTTTTAGAGGTCGAGTATGCCTTAGTTACAGCTTACCTATGGGGCTACAGTGATACAGATCGGGGTGTATAGGTTGCTTGCACTTGCCGAGGCTTATGAGGCCCAGGTAGGTTATTCTGTGTTGTTTGTACCTTCCAGGCTTATGGGGGTCAGGTTAGGCTCCTGTTTATATATTTTCCTGCTAGATACAGTTCATGTTTGTGAGATGATATAGGTTAACTTCTGGCCCTTATTACTAATTACATTTAGTTCCTTTATTAGCTTCTATTCGGTATTACTGCCTTACACATTTGGTAAATATTGTATTGACGCCCATGCATGGGGTGCTGCATACTTGCCTGCAAGTTCAGAAATACAGGTTTTGGGACCTCCGGCTTCAGTAGGCTGGCTAACTCCTTTCCTCCGGAGTCGCTAGACGTTAGAAGGTTTGCCTGTCTTTTGTTGTACAGTTTGTTGGTAGATCGGAGCCCTTTCCCGACCAATATTCTACTCTTACATGCTTGCAGAGTACAGTTCTTAGTTAGATATGCATTATTAGCCGTATGGGGCCTAAGTGTGTTAGCTGTTGGCCGCCTTGTCAGCTTGTATATAGGTGTATATGCGCCTGCCTTCCTTCTATTATGATTTAGACAGCACGGTGGTCAGGTTGACCCACATAGGATAAAGTTATTATTTCAACTGTTGGGTTGGCTGTTTTTGCGCAGGTTTATGTTGCGGCCTTGTCAACCTAAGGATATGTTTTGAGCCGAGATATAACTTCTTGTTTTCTTGATTGTGTGCTACTGGCATGTACTAGAGGTGTATATGTCCAACTAGGTTGGCTCAAAATTCAGTGTGGCATTAGGTTCCAGTTACGCCTCCCAAGATGGGGCGTGAAAAACTTGGTATTAGAGCAATGTCGTATCCTAGAGAGTCTGCAAGCTGTGTCTAGTAAAGTATTATTTATAAATGTGTTGTGCACTACATTTTATAAGTAGGGAGCTACGAGGCATGATCGTATAGTTACCCCTCTTTCTTCTCAGATCGTGTTATAGAGCCGAGTTGTTTAGGGTTGAGTCCCTAAGCTTATATTGTCACTTCTGTCTATAGAGATTCCTGATACAAGACAGACCTCAGCCAGCTGAGAGCTGGATACAGCAGTAGGAGAGGGTACCAACAGGGTGCCACAGTTTGAGACAGCCCGGTCTGAGGATGAAAGGGAGACATCTTCTCGATTTCCCCAGCATTCTCTAGGGAACTAAGAACCTCCTAGGGCAGCAGATGTGCCAACCCCACTTTTAGTTCTTCCTACACCCTTGGATCAGGATGTCAGAAGTGCAGTATATATGTTGGCTTACTTAGTAACTACTCAGTAATGGACAGGGACTACAGTTAATGTTAGATTACTTGAAAGGTGCGAAGAGTTGTGAAATTGTGAGATTCTTACTTCCAGCCATCAAGAGTTTCTCGAGTATCATACCTTAGCCCTACTTAGAATGATATGGTCATTTTCTGACTCTTAGCCTTTTCTCAGTATAGAAGAGGGCGTAAGTTTTGACGGTATGTTATCAAGAGTAAATAGCAATGAGGGCTAGACCCATTGATTCCTTAAGGTGTTATGAAAGTGGTCAAGAATCCTAGTACTTAATTAGGCAACCTAGGCCTTCACTATAGTAAATTCAGGATAATAGGTAGGATTGTTAGGGACATTTAAGTACATGCGAGAATCTATAGGCAATAGACTCCTATCAGTAGCAGAGTTTAGGTCAGATTAGACTAATTCCTCCGCATTATGTTGATGGCAGTGGGGAATACATGGAGAATTATAATGATGGTCCCTCCACTTGTTATGTTAAAGAATATAAAGATTGTATGATGAGGACCGGCCCGAGTAGGGGTCAGGACAATATGATTCAGTAGACTTGGCTAGTAGTATCCTTGCCAAACTTGTGTATGGGGCATAGATCCCAAGCTTTAGTGCAAGGAGGTAAGGGTAAGACAGGAACATCTAGTTCTGGAAAAGATTAGAGCCATACCTAGGTGTTATCTGGCTGATAATACTTGGAATCATTGCTAAAAGTTGAGATACGAGCATCAGGTTGGCTCGCAGAAGGTAGAGGAAGCCCTAGAAGAATTAACCCACCCATGATTTAGAATTAGATATAGTTGTTCATGCTCTGAAGATATGGAGGCATTATTTATATGGTTTTCATGTAGACATCTTTACTGATCACAAGAGCCTCCAGTATATCTTAAGCAGAAAGAGGTGAACTTGGGACGACGTTATTGGCTTGAGTTGCTGAAGGGATATGACGTAAATATCTTGTATCATCCAGGAAAGGCTAACATTGTAGCCAATGTCCTCAGTTGCAGATCCATGGGCAGCTTATTATACTTGGGGTCAGAAAAGAGAGAATTGGCTCAGAAGTTGCACCAGCTAGCCAGTTTAGGAGTCCAACAGATGGACTTAGATAGTAGTGGGGTTGTGATTTAGAATACTACAATATCACCTCTAGTTATGGAGGCAAAAGAGAGATGGTACGAATACCCTAGCCTAGTATATCCTAGAGGCAAGGCTCGGCAGGAAGAGTTATTGGCCTTTGAAATAACAGGAGATAGAGTCTTGAAATCTAGAGGTCGGCTCTTTGCTCTAGATGTGGTAGGGCTTCGCCAGCAGATTATAGCAGAGGGGATGAAGAAAGACATAGACAAGTTGGTAGCGCAGTGTCCCAATTGCCAGCAGCTAAAGGCTGAACATCAGAAATCTAGTGGGATGACTCAGGAGATAGTCGTGCCTACGTGGAAGTGGGAAGCAATCAATATGAATTTTGTTAACAGAAAGGTTTGGGGACGCAGGTTAACTTGAGTACAGCTTTTCATCCCCAGACAAATGGCCAAGCTGAGTGCACATTTCAGACGCTCGAGGATATGTTACGGGCATATGTGCTAGACTTCAAAGGAAGTTGAGATGATCACCTACCTCTTATTGAATTTGCATGTAATAACAGTTACCATTCTGCCATCAAGCTGGCACCTTATGAGTCTTTGTATGGGCGGAAATGCAGGTTCCCCATAGAATGGTTTGAAGTAGGTGAGTCAGGGTTGATTGGACCTGACATGATACATCAATCGGAAGAGAAAGTTAAGCTCATCAAAGAGTGTTTACTGACAATCTAGAGTCATCAGAAGTCCTGTTCCAATGTACGACGTAGAGACTTAGAGTTTGATGTCGATCACTGGGTATTCCTAAAAGTTTTACCAATGAAGGGAATTATGAGATTTGGCAAGAAGGGAAAGATTAGGCCTAGATTCATTGGGCCATACCAAATCCACTGGAAGATAGGTCAAGTAGCTTATGAATTAGAATTGCCTTCGGGGCTTGAATATGTTCATCCAGTCTTTCATGTGTCAATGCTACGCAAGTGCGTAGGAGACCCTTCTTGGGTTGTCTAATTTGAGAATGTTCAGGTCCCTGAGGAGTGGTCCTATGAAGAGGAACCAATTGTTGTACTAGATTGACAGGTCCATAGAATAAGGACCAAGGATGTAGCCTCCGTTAAAGTCTCATAAAGAAATAGAAATATATAAGAAATGACTTGAAGGACGACATGAGGTCTAGATATCCTCACTTGTTTCAGAACTATGACGATAGTACACCGACTCACACAGTTACAGTTGAGGTGAGATAGTTATCAGATGTCCTCCCTTCTTGTTGCTTTTGTTATCATTGTTGTTGGTTGCTCACTTATTTGTTATGAAGTTATGCGGTAGTTGTTTGTAGCGTCCTGTGAGACGCTTATGTTAGACTTTTCTACATTTCAGATTTTCAAATAGTCCATATTACAAAGGAGATTCTGTCGGAAATTTTCTAGAAATGACTAAGAAATGAGTCACTTAAGATTAAATTACATTTGAGGATGAATGTCCCCAAGGAGGGGAGGATGAAATTCCCTGTGAATGAATGCCGATGGGCTTAGTGAGAAAATAAATTTCTCAAACTAATTTTTTGCTTTTATATCGCTCGAAAGTTAAATAATAAGGAAATAAAGTTGTCGAGGAGAATCGGCCTCGGGTGTCGAGCGACAGTAGGTCGGCTGGAAAGTCATGCGGCTGGCGCACAGGGACGCACGCCATGTAGGCAGCCTAGCATATGGAGCTGTTGGCCTGCAGGTAGGCCGGCGCAGGGAGTGGCGCGACGCACAGGCAGACCAACATTGGGAGCGGAGCACTGTGGACCCCTTCCACGTCCTCCCATATATATATATATATGTTTGTCTTGTTGTGGTTTCATTTAAAAACATTTCCTAGAAAGAGAGCTTCAGCTAGGGTGACTTCCCTCTTCAATTTTTCAACAAAGTAAAGGCAAATTACGCTATTAAATCATCTCCTAACGTAAATTCTTCTTGGGTAATAAATCCTGGGCCTATGAAGAACATATCTGTGGAGTTGAATTATTAAAATTGACTTGGACTGATGGAGCCCTATGGAGTAGAAGCCATAGAAATAATCTCTATTCAAGTCTAGTACGTCTAAAAGTGATAGTAAATACTTCTACCCTTCTAATCTATAAGAATTCATAAGATTCTGTCGAGCTGAACTTGTTGTGACGTGTTGTCATTGTGTTATGGAACGGTGTCGCTGGCTAACTTCTTCAAAATAAATAGTCTATTTTTCATGGAATATGAGCTAAGATATGGGAGGATTGCAAGTTCTTGATTGAAGCAAGTTCGGTTGAGAGAAATCCAGCAATTGAGGTATGTTAAGGCTAACCTCCTTCGTCAAGTTATTATCGTTGTATAGTTGATACGACTTGTACCTTCGTAGTAGTTCATAATTATATGTGTTGTGGTTAGCTAATACGAGTCGAATTGATGATGTAGTATAGTATCCCTCTTCAGGATTAGCCATGCTTAGTTTTGCCTCTCGTTAGAAGCATCCAAGAGGTTATTGATTTGTGTTGTTGCTTCTTAGATTGGCTAATTATGTTTTACTACCTTACCGAAGCCATAGAGGCTTGTGGTCAGCTGTTGAGCGTATCTAGTTAGAGTAGGAAGCACAGGGCGTAGCTTGGCAACATAACTTTCTCTTTTTGACGCGTATATACATAGTAAAGCTCGCCTACAAGCCGTTAGGGTACCTTGACACCTCTAGACTAGAATCTTGATAGAGTGGCCTTTCCTTCAAGTTAGTGGCACCAGGGTTGCCTAATGAATTGGGTGGTAGCTTGCTAGGATAGCGATCGTATAGTTACACACGACTTACAACTTGTCCCAAGTAACCACCCTAGCTATCATACTCTGATAAACTATGTAATACCCTGATAGTGATCTTCTTAGCTTTCAAAAGTTAGGCCAACGCCTCTAGCTACTTAAGCAGACGCTCACATACATGTTTCCTAGAATGGATGAGTTTAAGAATACATGCCTACGGGGCTATAAGTTGCTTGCATGAGCTATATGCTATTTGGACAGACCAGATTGACATCTATAGAGCTAGAACCTTCGTATTACAGATCTACCTTTGGGTTAATAGTTGTTTCGGCTGCCTATAAGGCCATTGTGGTTGACTTCTTAGAATCATATATAGTTATTAGTAGCCCTGTAGTCATTTGAGGTGAAAGAACCATATAGTTGGTCGTCTACGACTTTATTGATCGCTTATATGTCGTTATTTTATTGTTATGATTGTCAGATTATCGTCCAGATCACCCCAGACCTCACCTTTATCTTTATAGGCTAGCAAATTTTACAATTTCTTTCATGACTATCTAGCTAGCTATGGACACATAGGATGTGCCTGTTGGCTGTTATACAGGATGCTATAGGGGCAAGTAACAGTTGAGTTAGGCCTAAAGGGCTATGTTATACTCACTGAGCGATGTGTAGTAATATAAGTTAGGCCTATCAGATGCTATATAGGCTGCTTAGGAGCGAAGGATAATCATAAAGTAGGGGGCTATATTATGCTCACAGAGCAATATGAAGTCTAGAGCGACTATATTGAGGCCTGTAGAGCCACTTGAAGTCCGGTGCCCTTACTAACTTCCTTATGCCTGAGCTGGCATTACTGACCTTCAGAGGAGCCTTGTATGCTTGGGGTACAGTTATAGGAGCCCAGACGGCTCATATACAGTTACAGGAGCCCAGACGGCTCATATATAGTTAAAGGAGCCCAGATGGCTCAGATATGGATACAGGAGCCCAAACGGCTCAGACACAATCACAGGAACCCAGAAGGCTCGGTTACTGTCTCAGAGGTCGATTATGCCTTAGTTACAGCTTACCTATAGGGCTATAGTGATACATATAGGAATTTATTGATTGCTTGCACTTGTTGGGGCTTATGTGGGCCCAAGTAGGTTATTCTGTGTTGTTTGTAGCTTCCAGGCTTATGGGGGCTAGGTTAGGCTCTTGTTTGTACATTTGCCTCTAGATACATTTCATGTTTGTGAGATCATATATGTTAACTTCTGGCCCTTATTGCTGATTACTTTCTATTTCTTTATCAGCTTCTATTCAGTTATTATTAGTACCTTACATATTCGGTACATATCGTACTAACGCTAATGCATGAGGTGTTGCACACTTGCTTGCAGGTTCAAACAGATAAGTTTTGGGACCTCCTTAGTAGTCGTTCAGTTTAAGTAGGCTGGCCAGCTCCTTTCCTCCAGAGTTGCCAGATATTAAAGGTTTGCCTGTCTTTTGTTATACAGTTTTCGAGTAGGCCGGAGTTGTTCCCGATTAATATTCTACTCTTAGAGGCTTGCAGACTACATTTCTTAGTTAGATATGCATTGTTGGCCGTGTGGGGCCTAATTTTGTTAGTTGTTGGTAGCCTTGTCAGCTTGTATATAGGTGTATGTGTGCCTACCTTCCCTCTATTATGATTTAGACAGCATGATGGTCTTATCGTCCCGCATACGATGAAGTTATTATTTCAACTGTTAGGTTGGCTTTTTTTGTGCAAGTTTATGTTACAGCCTTGTCGGCCTAAGGCTATGTTTTGAGACGAGATATAGCTCATTGTTTTCTTGATTGTGTGTTGCAGGTATGCACTAGAGGTGTATATGTATAGCTATGCCGGCTCAGATTTCAGTGTGGCATTAGGTGCCAATTACGCTTTCCCAAGGTGGGGCGTGACAATTTTTGGGTCCTTAGCATAATTCACTGGAATCATTTTCTCTTACCTCTCCAACACGCTTGGTGCATACCTTATTAAAAATCTTTCCAAAAAAATACTATTGGGATAAAGATCGATTGAAGAAAAAAAAAGGGTGTAGTGCGTGTTTTTGTATAAAAAGGATGGATCGATTCACTGATACTTGCGTTCTTAATAGTAGTATCTCTTTAAATTTTCGATGTTCTATTTATTTCGTTGCTAGTTACTTTATAGGTCGGTCAACTAGTAAGTACCCTTCCCGGTTATGCTGCTTATTTTATAGGGTCCTTCCCATAGTGGACCCAATTTCCTTCATTCGAGTTACAAGTGTTGAGAGTTACCTTCCGCAGAACCAAGTCCCCTACTTTAAAGTGGAGGAGCTTGGTCCTGCGGTTGTAATATCTCTTCATTTTCTACTTTTATGCCATCATTTGGATGAGGACAACTTCTCGATACTCATCCAATAAGTCCAGTTGTCTTCTCATAGCCTCGTTGTTCCCGTCGTCACTCATCTATGAGAAATGGAGGCTAGGCTCATCTACTTCAATAGGTATCAAGGCTTGAGCTCCGATATTTAAAAAATGTGTTACCTTTTCTCTAACAAACCTATTCTTTTCTTCCAAGATGGGGCGCCATTTTTGTATTATCGGGGGGAAATCGGGTTTTATACCCAACTTTTGCATGACTATCTCCGAGGGGATGCATGCGATGTCAATATGGGTCCAAGAAAAACAATCAGCATTATTTTTAAGAAATCAATGTATGCCTTTCTTAGCTCAAGACATAATCTCACGCCTAGGTATACCTTCCTTTCGGGGGAATCCTGGAAAAGGATGGCCTTTTTGAGCTCCTCTGTCATTGATTTAGTTACATCCCGTTCTTTAGAGATGTAACAAGCTCTCGATGTCTCATACCACCCTTTTCCTCTCGCGTCATTCCCAGCAGCCCGTCTCCAACTTCATTTCGAAGGATGGGCTTCGATTTTTTTACTATTTTTTCTTGGTCGTCGGACTCCCTATTGGTGAGACAACGTTCATTTCCCGAGCCATCCTAGGCCATCTCTAATTGGCTTACCCCAGTTGGCATGGGGAACTTGAGAACCTGATGAACAGGTTGAAGGTACGATCGTCATGGCATAGATCCACGGCCTCCCTACGATAACATTATAGCCCATTTCTCCATCAAGGATGTCGAAATGAGCGGCCCTCTCCACCCCCTCGGTGCTGGTTGACAGTGTAGTTTCTCCCTTCATGGTCTCACTGGCCATATTAAAACCACCAAGCGTTTTTGCCACTTGGGTCACGGGAGTTTCTAATTCCATCTGCTTGACGATTCGCTCATGCATAATGTTTGTCGAACTACCTAGATCAACCAACACATACTTCAAATTACAATTATTAATGCATAAAGAGATTATCATAGCGCTGTTATATGGGCCCTCCAGTTGATCGAAGTCCTATTTGTTGAAGATCATGTCTCCCCTGATAGGACTCCAATCCTAGCGGAGCCTCTTTTTGTGTCTGAAAAACGTATTCTCCTCCCTTGAGATTGAGACCTTTATCCCCTTGACTTCGGCGGGCTTAACTCGATCTCTGGTTTTAGCCATAGCCTATTTTCTACAAAGTAAAACACAAACAAGCTAGCAAGAAAAAACAAAGTTAAACCCACACAGTTGCTCTGGCCTTATAGTGGGTGCAAAACTATTTACCCAAAAATTAGTATAGTTGAATTTATAGGGGGTCGAGAACACGCATTACGATTCAATCATATTATAGATTTAATTTACTAGGAGTTTTGTTAGTAGTATGTGATGAAATCAAGTAAAGCATAGCTTAAACTAGCGAGATAAGGTAAAAAGAAGCAAATCTAAGCGTATTAGGTGTGACCGCGAGCGTGTCCGAGATCTTAGACTCCGACTTGAGATCAACTACTTTTGATAAATTAAACAAACTCAAGACAATGTAAAGAAAAATGCTTGGAGCCCAAGAAAATAATGCATTATCGATATATTTGCTTAATATAGAAAAGAGTATGAATCCTCTTACAGAAAATAAGGGTCGATTATTTATAGGATATAGAATTAGGACTAAGCCAATAGGAGAATGCCAAAGGAGCCCTAAAGTACTCACATTGTGTCCTTACGCCACACGTCCAATCTGTTTGGAAGATGCCAAGCAATATCCCTACTTGACTCAGATTCGTGTAAGCTCATTCACGCACCTGAGCATTTTAACCCTCTTTTCCCCTGCTTGTCTTTGCGCCACATCACTAGGGGCGGTGATTCCGTGATCCTTATCCTATACGAGATTGTAACTCCACCATTGCTATCTTAGAAAAAGGCACTCCCTAAGGTCCCTAACCCTCATGGTCTCGGTACCCTATTTAAGATTTGTCGATGATGCCATGTGTCTTCACTATCATATTTTTTCTATACTTCTCATCTTTTACCTCCAATTTCATTAAGACCATTCATAAAGAAAAATCTTCCAGAAGAATTCAATCTAATGAGAATTAAAAAGGTTATCTTGAAATACTTCAATTTCTTCTAATTTTGAAGAATGGTACAACTCAAAAATGACATTTTTATCTTCTCATAAGAAAGAAAGTTCAAAATGTTGCCTAAAGAACCATCATTTTGTATATATAACTCTAATAATGAAATGGAAGAAATGACGAAAAATCGAGATTTGATGAAAAAATGAATTGGTGAGATTTGACATAATAGAGGATAATATATCAGACCTAGGTAGTGGTGATTTTTGTTTTGAGAAGAGGAGAATTGGTTGATTAAGGAAGATGAAGAGGTTGAATTTTGGGGCAATAAATTCTCAGTCTCACGAGAGAGGAGAGGAAGGGGAAGGAAAAGTGAAAAAGAAAGAAGATTAGGAATTCTTTTTAATTTTTATTTTATTTTTTTATTATTTTTTTCCTTATAACTTTAATATTTTCTTAATCTCAATTTTTGTGTTCACTCAGTTATAAGGGCATATAATCACGTATTATATCTGACTCAGCAAAACTAAATGCCACATAAGCTTAGTCAACAATCAGCGGTTTAAAGTATTAGTTTTGAACAGGTTCATGTGTTTAAACGAAACGTCAAGGAATATAGGAGTTCAGATGTCAAATCGGAATAAGCAGGAGGGTTTCCCATGCCATTTTGCTGTAAAAAAAATAAATCAACCTTTTTATTATAAAAATAAAATTATTTCATGAAGAAAATATCTGACCTCTGTCCGTGCATATATGCTTCTCAACAGTTAAAACTATTGCTCAAATCACAAAAGTTATTAAAATTTAAATTAGATGGTCTAACTAAAAGTATTATTAGTGACATGAAGGAGACATTTAGCAAACATTTATTTGCATTTAAGAAAGATACTTATTCATTCAGCATACGGTTATTAAGTCGATTTATTTTTTAGATCTCAATTTTAATTATTAACTTTTTCTAATCTATGTCTCACATATATGTGTGTGTGAGAGATTAAGATATGTAATAAATGATTACTGTTATTAAAATGAATATTTACAGATTTCTATAAAGACGAAAATTCATTAATTTTATTCATTAATTGTTATTATCATTGTTCATCATTATCTATTATCACCACTCATACTACCTATAACAACTATCATTCTCGGGCACAATCATTATTGTTGTCAATCACTACAATCAGTTATCACCACCACTAGCAATTATTTACAATCATCACTACCAACTACTATCACCATAATAATCACCAATCACTGTCGATAATCATCATTATCAATCACAATTATATATTGTTAACTACCCTTATCATTGACCAACACTATTAGTTATCACTATTATTCAGTACAACTATCAACTATCACCATCAACTATCATTATCAACTTTCACTGTCAGTTACCATCACAATTAGGTACTATCCACACCATCATAATTAGCAACACTATCCCAAACGAGATCCACAATCACCTGACCACCATATAAATTTTTTTAAAAGATATTTTATTTATATAGCATTTTATTGAATTTTATATTTATTAGTTTTTATATAAAGATAGATTTTATATATACAAATAAAAAATACATAGTCTAAACTTGAAGTAGCCGCAAACTATAACTTTAATTTAAAAGGGATTAACCTTAGAGAGAATTGAACAAAGTCCATCTAAACAGGGACAGACATAAATACCAAAAAGTAAAAAAAATTAAATCTAATCAAACTAATTCAATTTTTCGGTTCGTTTCTTATCTTATTTTTTCAAAAATTTCGGTATTTGATTCGATTAGGGCACTCGTCACCAGGACTTATAGGCTGCGCACAACTACAATTTGGGGC
>JACEIK010002656.1:57978-68523 GCA_018107945.1 Datura stramonium
CTAACAATGAATCTATATCTATATATAATATAAAAAATATGTAATCTTATCAAGTAAAAAAGAATGAAAAAAATAAAATTATTATAAATGTATTTGTATTATAGTGAAGTCTATAATAGTATTTGTATTGTAGTAGATACGTGTGTTTATATTATAGTGAAAGTCTATCTTTTGGAGAAAAGTTAGGAGGAATTATCCCTATAAATAGAGGAGTTCCCCTTCATTGTATTTCATCTCATCAAGAGAAATAAGAACTTCTCTCTTTCTCTCTTTCTCTACAATATTCTTGTTCTTTCTTTATTATTTCATAACACGTTATCAGCACGAGACTCTACCCTCTCAAAATTTGAAGGCTAAGATATTATATCTTTTTTCCTCCCCTCTTCCTTTTAATATGGATAATATTACAAAACTTGAGTTCGTTGCCCTTCAAAGCTCGGGAAAGAACTATCTTTCATGGGTGTTGGATGCTGAAATCCATTTGGATGCAATGGGTCTTGGAGACACCATTAAAACTGAAAACAAAACATCAAACCAAAATCGTGTTAAGGCTATGATATTCTTGTGTCATCATATTGATGAAATTCTAAAAATTGAATATCTCACGATTTAGGATCCACTTATTTTGTGGAATAGCTTAAAAGAAAGATATTACCACCTGAAGATGGTCATCCATCCAAAGGCATGATACGATTGGATGCATATGAGGTTTCAAGACCATAAGTCTGTTCATGAGTACAACTCTGTCATGTTCAAAATTGTGTCTCAATTGAAACTATGTGGAGAGACTATTAATGATATACGATGGAAAAGACGCTCTCCACCTTTCATGCATCGAATGTGCTTTTACAGCAACAATATCGAGAGAAAGGTTTCATGAAGTATTCTGAACTGATTCCTCATCTTCTCGTGGCTGAACAAAATAATAATTTGTTAATTAAAAATCACGAGAACCAACCTACTGGATCTACACCATTCCTTGAAGTGAATGAGGTGTACGCTCACCATGATAGGCGTGGAAAATGTCGCGGCTCTGGTCGTGGATCTGTACCAGCCTAAATACCACCCCAGTTGGGTTGTGCCACCCCTCTACCTGAGCACGTCCTCTGCCCTGCTGAACGCTACCTCTAGTAGCTAGATGACCACCTCGTCCCAGTTGTGGACAATCTGAACTGAAAGCACTACCTTCTCTTCCGGCAGGGGCTGGAGCTCGAGGAGCCAGATGAGAAAAAATCTGCCCGCCCTATCCGAACTTGGGGCACCATCTGCGGATATAGCCATACTCGCTACACTCATAACAAACCCTCTTAGTAACTGGTCTTAGTGCCGAAACAGAGGAAATAGGGCCAACTGTGGAGTCGAGGCAAACCATCTGTGTAGCCCCGACTGCACCTGACGGTCGCGGAGCTATCCCTGGTGAACCTCCGGCTGACACCTGCATGACAGACTGAATAGGACGCCCAGATAAACCCTCTGTTATGGGAGCCTTCACATAAGAACCACTGAAAGAGCCAACTCTCCAAGCCTTCTTCTCGGCATTTCTAGCATAACCCTCCTGCCTCACCCCTTCAACTGACTTCACGTACTCTACCACCTTTTGAAAGGTCTTATCCAAAGAGACCATCAGCAAAGCTGGTACCTGAAGACCTACATTCAAGCCTTTAATAAACTGTCTGATCCTCTCTTCCTCGGCTTCATTCTCTTTAAGCGGAAGACTGAACATAGGACATAGCGGAAACATAAACGTAACATATCATAGCATAACATTCGGTAGTACTAGACATACACATAAGTTGAATACTACATGATGTCTGAAAGCCTCTATCATATAAGATGGGTTGATGGAACAATTCACCAACTAACCCGGCTAAACTGAAACAAAAAGAACAACATAATGTCTAGTCATACAGCCCTAGAAATATGAGGACTCACCAACAAGCCGATAGCAAACTCTAGGATGGACTAAGGATGGAGATGAGCCTGAGAGTCGGGTCCTGTACCATGAAATGATACAACATAGAAAGTATGCGGTCAGTACGTGGAATGTACCGAGTATGCAAAGTAAATAAAACAGACATTTATATTATGTAAAAACTCATAAAACATCATAAGAGTAGGACATCATGCTCATATCGTAAATATCATAAAGACTCAAGGGTTTCAAAACATACGTAATACAATCGTAATCATGATCATAAGAGAAAAGCTTTATTTAACATAAATTGAGCCAATATACATAATCATAAACATGCATAAATCATGAGGAACAGTGAAAGATTCTCTTAACCGACATACCCCATATGAGCACACATGGAGCCCGACTTGTATCCCTAGTCGGGAGGATTTTTGTACCTTGCCAAGGGTAGAACCGTGAAAGACGTGATCACACATGAAAAGGGCCATTTGGGATGGGGACAATCACAAAGGAGGTCCTGACATACCTACGATGGCACGTAGTTTATAAGATCCGGGGCAGAACCTAGGGCCCGAACCTACTCGGTCTCAAATATTACTCCCAAAACATATATAGTGCTCATAGTATAATATGCATGAATTCATGGGCTAGTTAAATCATAATAATCATGAACATACTTGTACATACGTGAACTAGCCGTGACATAAGGCCCGTGAGTTGACCAAAACATAATTCATAAATCACAGATTCATGCATACCTGTAGATCATACATATAACTTGTAAATCAAGTCATGATGGCTATTTGAAATTCATATTTTAAGTCATAAATCATGATGGGTTTGCAAATATCAATAATTGAAGCAACGATTATAAATCGATTCATCATAGATCATACATAATTAGGCTTAACTTAGTAGAAATCAAAATCAATAATTTGATAATCAAAATAGTTGTAAAATCTGATCAAAAGTCATAAAACATAATGCAAATCACAATTTAGAACAACCTATTAGTAAATCATTAAAATTCCACAAGATTTGAATTAAAACCCTATGAGATTTTTGATAAATTTTTTTATAAATTGGTAGAGATTGGGAATGGGTGTGAACGAAAACACCAATTCATAACCTTACGTACCTGGGTAAGATCAGATTTCAAAGTTTCTTGAATGCCCAAGGGAGAATTGATGAAGAAGAGCTTGAGGATAGGCTTGATCTCTCTTAATTCTTTCTAATTTTGCATGCATGAGAATGAATAGGTTCGGGGGACTTAACCTATCTTAACATACCCAAAAAATATCATAAAATGATGTATTTTAGGGCCCTATAGCATAGGAATGATGAAAATACCCTTCATAAAATTACCCTAAAAATCTACACAGATCTATCCAATGGGCGTACCAATGAGTCATTGGAAGATACCACGACTCGTGTTACGTCCATCATATACACTGCCCAGGCCTTGATCCCGGATTCATACCACAGCTTGACAGGATGACTCGTCCTTTGATCAAATAGATCGTTGGGTCGATCGTCGCTTGTCTCATGAATACCCTGAGGTTCTCCTCACAACGAGCCTCACCACGACTCGTTGCTGCCTCCAACGAGTCGTGGTATCCATCCATTAAGTCCACTGGAGATCTGACAACCTAGACAATGACTGGTGACAACGGGTCGTTGTAGCTCACAACGGGTCGTTGGATGACCTGTTACTTCCCTAACTGCCAAGGTATAGTACCAACCACGAGTATAAACAACGACTCGATGTTCCCAACAATGAGTTGTTACATCGTCCGTCCTGTGCAATTTTTCCTAGTTTTTAGCCAACTTTCATCTTTTGATCCCAGGTTTAATCCTAGGCACTTTCGGGGTATTACAGTTACCCCCTCCCGCACTACTAGTGGAACAAGAAATACAGACCTCTCCTAGATTGGAGCAGGAGCACGGGCCCCTCCTCTAGCTGCAGCGGGTCTCTGGCCACGACCTCTGCCCCTTCCTTTACCACGAACTGGGGCTGCCACTGCTGGCTCGGGTGTTTTGTCTCTGTTGCCATTTGCACGTGTTCTCACCATCTGAGAAGGAAAGAAGACAAGTTGTTAGATACCAATTTGGATCATCAGATACTAATTGGAATCAAGTAATCGCACGAAAGGAAAGAAGGAAGGAGTTTTCCTAAAGTCCCGCAGCCTCTCGAAGATAAGTTACGGACGTCTTCGCACCGATTTGTGAGACTCTTCTAGACCCTTCTTAATGCAATGAGATCAATGAACCTAGAGCTCTGGTACCAACTTTGTCACGACTCAATTGGTCATGATTGACACCCACACTAATCCTCTCGGTGGGCGAACCATCGATTCCCAAACATTAGCTCGAAATTAATCATTCATAAGAAAACTTTCCCTAAAATACAACAAACTAAATTAATTATCAAGAGCAAACGATCTCAAAACAAACTCTACTACGAATCCCAAAACATGATTGTCATTGTACTAAACGTCTCCTTACAACTTTACAAATGCTAAGTCAAAACATAGGGAAAAATCAAATGTCTATAAAAAGAAAGACATCCTCGATGGGAGAGTGGTATTTCCTCCTTGGTCAGCTCAACTCTCAAACTCCACTGCTGCTTTATAGGTGAGGATGTGAGGAACTTCCTGGATCAAGTTCTGCACTCAGGAAAGAAGTACAGGCGTAGGGTCAGTACAAAACACAATACTGATAGGCATCATCGGTCGACCCTAAATAATAATAAGTATGCACAGTAATAACAATATAAGACCCATATTCAACATAAAAAGAACCTACAGAATATTTCATACACAAAAGCTCCACTCAGGAAAACAGCCGGCCTGCTCACTGGATTGGGCCATTCGCTGCAGCTCACTTGACCGCTACAGTGGTACTGCGCTTTCCGCTGCAGAAAGGTTTCCGCTGCAGTGGTACTGCCTTATGCAGTAGCTCGACTATGCTGCACTTTCCCAGTTCTTCAGTTTAACAGGTTCATTATTCACATAATCCACCAATTCTCTCAGATAAGCACACTTAAGAACAACAATTAACATCATCAAGAACTACTCACGAGTTAACCAGGAAATACAACAGCAAACCACTTATCAGTTCCGATATTATGACAAGTCACTCTTAGAACTAGAGACATGTTCTTCAATATCCAAACTCACATAACATAAGTATAATTGACATAACCTCTCAGCACATTTTTCATACAATTCGTTTGCATATAAGGACAACACCACAATGTAACGTGCATAATATGAAAATCAAAGATAACATGATGGGCACACGCCTCTGCTATCTTACCATAAATACTCAATCACACAATCAGTGTACACACATGCCAGAGGGTCTTATTTCTGTCCTTCCAGTCATGACCTACAGGAGATCTAGAAATTCATGTATCGTACCAATGTGGTACTAGCTACCACTCATATGCTCGTCTGGATGCTCCCTTCGGACACGAGCCACTCAATAATAATATTCGCTCCCGGATACTTTCCTCGAGCTCGAGCCTCTCATTTAAGGAAATAGTTAATATTTCAGTCATTCTCATCCTTAAATCTCAACAAGGTGCATTACATAATCGAAACCATATATGTGAATAATCCTATCAATTCATCAGAGTCTATTCTCCATTCCTTCACTTTCTCAAATACAACACTAAGTTCACATGATATATTCATAACACGAAGTTCATTACACACTTCCACATGATTTTCAACTATAGATTATACTCATCTCATCTCAACATGATAATTTTCATTTATTCACATAAAAATTGCTCATAACAAGGAATGTCCGAAGACCAATCAAATATAGTCATTACATAAGCATACAAGCCATTACGCAGGGTCTAACCCTATAACTATAACGTACCTCAATTTCAAACACGAAGAGTCAATTACTCCACCGGAGCCTTGCCCTTTCTCGCAGCCTCAAAGTGCTCGTAATCTACAACAAATAAAGAGTAATTCATTACTCTATTTTTGAAATAAGGGTTTTAGAAGATCAAACCCTCCCCTTCAGGGCACTTTTGAAAGTGAACCCTAATTGTACTAAGTTCTAGGTCCCAATTATCGCATAACCCCCATTCTCAACAATAATCTTAGGGGAGTGATCTATACTTTTCAACATCAACCCAAATCACCCTACAATTCAACCCTAGTTCAACAGTCTAGGGTTTTTCTCTACAAAAACCCCCACCATTAAAGGTCTACAAGGAATCTAGGATCAACATTACTCATATTAGAGATAGAAAGATGAAAATCTTACCTTGGTGAAGGGTTTCACTACTCTGGAGGGTTTTCCTATTGTTTAGACCTTCTGATCACGTTTTTGAGAGTAATGGGGTAAAACCCTATAACTCCCACTTAAATCTCATTTTCTTACCCTCGCTTTCCGCTACAGCGGACCCGCTACATCGACCATAAGGTCGCTGCGGCAATTCCAGCGGTTACTCCCTCATTTCGCCACGGTGGGACTCCGACCGCTACCACGGTCTCATTGCAACGGGAATCCCATCGGTGCAGCAGTCCCTCGGACCAGTAGCTATCCAAAAATTCACAGCGCTATGCTTAGTTTATTTAACAACTTTCCTATCTCATCCTTAGCCAGATTTCTGTGGTTGTGCCCTTAACCATCCCATAACGACGTTCGGGTCGTTACAAATGAATTATGAACAATGAAATTTAATTTGTAAAAAATGTAGAAGTAGTTTTACTTCTTTTTCATGTTGTTGTCTTTATCTTAATTTCTATAATTCTCTTAAATTTGAATTTCAAGCTTTAGAATTGAAAAAAAAAAGATATTATGAACAGTAATTCTTGTCTTTCCATTTCATTCTTAAGATTTTAGAAGTTTTAAATCATCTAATATCAATTAATATTATGTATGAATAATATTGAAGTTTTAGGAAAGGTAAATAAGACTATGCTATATTTTAGCAATTATTTTGGGAGATAAATAGTAATGAAAGGAATCGAAATAAATAAAAAAAAGAAGAAAAAATAACTATCAATACAAAGATATAAGCATTGAATTAATATAGAGATTTTAGGAAAATTTGTTAAGTTTAATGGTAACAAAATTATTAAATCAATATACAATATTATGTTGGTTCTTAATTTTTATATTGCTAATAAATTATTCTTCAATTAAACTGTTTAATCTTTTCATATTTAATTGATGATTTTTTTTACATGTTTTAATCAAATTAAATAATTAAGGCCAAATATATACATAGCCCCTCAAACTTGCCCTATTTTTTTTTATTTTGACACTCAATCTCAGCCTTGTTCTATTTTAACCCTCCAACTCTCTTTTTTATGTTCCATTTAAGCACAAAAATATTATTTGATGTAAACTATTCAAAGTGTATTGATAAATATTTTTAAAAATGAAATATTCAATTAAATAATTAAAGCCACATATTTTTTTCCATTTCATCGAGGTCATTTAAGTTTAATCTATATACCGCTTTTTAATTTTTAACTCGCTCCAATACGAGTAAAAAGAACTCCTAAAAGAAAAAAAAACTCCAGTTCGTTGCTAATAAAACTATAAAACACACTAAAAGTCAACGGATTTCGTTGGGTTATCAATGATTTAAAAAAAAGACTGACTTTAAGAAAATCAACGTATGTTTGTTGATTATTTTTCCTGCAAAAATGCGCAAAAACTATAAAATAAAAATTATTTTTTTAAAAAAAAATCGATAGACGTCCATTAATTTTTTAGTTTTTTTTTACGAAAATCAATGGACATCCGTTAATTTTTAAAGTGCAAAATTGCAGNATTTAAAAATAAAAAAAATTAACAATTAAAGATCTAACTAATCCGCGTACGAAGCAAGGTTAAATTCCCTAGTTAATACAATATCTCAAAAACATTTCCGTTCTATCCAAAGTCTCTTTTCTATATAACGTCTCCTTTCCAATTAAATCAATTGGCATTGATACTTGACCGTTGCCAAGTTACTGTTGGCAGATTTGCGTTTAATTTCATTTATGGTATTTACTCTCCTATTCTCTTAAATGTTTTTATAACGTTTAATTTTTCATTCCTTTAATCTATTTTGCAGGATTTTATGAGCTTTGTTGTTTCTGTTCTTAGTTTACGCTAGAAGAGCTTATTAGATTTTGAAGGATACACCTTACTGGTGAAATATCTCAAGGACAGTGTTACACCCCTCAAGCTTTCAAGAATATTTTATTGTTTCCGTGATTGTACAATAATTTCTTACAACAAAAAATATGATAGTATAACGTGTCTCCGCTTTTTTCATGTTGCCTCTACTATGTTTGATTAAGTTAGTATCCTTTCTTTCATTCTCATTTTGCTTTGTATAAATCTGATTATGTGATTCCTGATGTGTTTTGCTTAAATTTCTGCTTTCGGTGCCGCTTACGCTATATGCTTAAATAAGTTGAAACTCCTCCCCTTTCTGTCAAATTTCATTTTTTCAAGTCTGAGAATATGTGTATGTGCCTCGCCCACTAAAATTCTGTTTTTGACACATATCAACATCTTTTAATGACGGTTGAGTTAAGTGTAGAAGATATGTGAGGTATCCTCTTCCCTACATTTTCTAATTCGCTTTCTTTAAATGTGTGAATATGTGTATATGCGCCATTCATGTGAGTTCTGTCTTAGCCTCTCACCGGGGCTGCTTTTTTGCTAAAATCAACTGAAGTATTAATTCGCAATGAGACAGATTTACCTTTATTTGATGATTTGTTTCTTTTCGGAGTAACCATCCATACATGTCATGCCTCTGATTCTCTGCTGATTGTCCCGAGACCCCTACAATTAATCTCTCTTTCTATAGCTTGAAACGTAAACTGGCATGTTCTGGAAAGACTGATAGGTTTGTCAAGACTCAACATATGATTGTGTTTTTCTAGTTGAGCCTCTGTTTTTTTGTTGTTTTACTTTATAGTGTGTCACTGTTGTTGCATGATTATGAGGTGTGGCTCCTCTTGAAATATCACTCGCTTTTGCATTTAAATGTCTTCTCAGCTTTAGGTGAGTCCTATAAGAAATCCATTTCTTTACGTTCCTTTTCTCTTATAGTGTTTCTTTCCTTTCTCCTGTAAAGGGCTGAAGAGAGTCTGCACTTAAGAGATTGCCACTGAGACTAACACCACATCCCTTTAGCCCCACTAGGTTCTATTTTGGTTAGCAAAGCAGTGAATTTTCGAATCTATACGCCTAAATCTTGATCAACGTAAGTATGAACCAAATGGTCTCAATGAATCTTAACCATTGAAGTGTTTAGCTTATCGAATGTGTGTAGATCTTGTGTTCTTGAATTAGTAGTCACTTTGTGACCTTAAGGACTCTAAAAATAATTTGAAAATATTTTTTTAAATCAAAAGAAATAGCCACAAGGCCCTTCTCTCTCTTTTATCTATGAACTTTGAGATATTTGGTGTGTTCCTCTCCTGAATAAGTGTCAAAAGGGGTCCCCAGGTATCATGATGGGTTTAAAGTGTTGATCGGCTATTTTCTATATTGATCCAAAATTGTTCATAATTTCTTTATGGTGTATCATTTCTGGATTCAGGGTCACCGCCTAAATTGCTAGGATCCTAATAGTAGCAACTCTCTAATTTGTTTAAGCTTTCCTTCCATGCTTTTTGTGTGTGCACACATAGGTGCTATATAATTATAGGAGTTGTCAAATTGAAGTACATTTGCACATATTCAGGCTAAATGCCAAATTTAGTTCATGTCCCGAGTTGACAATGTCAAGTTTGAACTTTGAATCATAATGTATAGCATTTATTATTAAGAATTGCAACTCTAATACTTATTTTCCTTTCACTTTTCTTTCACATGTAGACATGTGAGTATATGGGAGTTGGCAATGACTTCAATTCTGCCCAGATCCGAGAATTTATCAGTAGCTGCATCATATGCTCACGTCTAGCCGCCTTTGCCTCATGTGAAAGTGTCTATATATACCTCTTCCTCTCTTCAAAGTTTACCTCCTTGGATTGACGTATGTGTGTGTATATNATATATATATGCGATTTTACATCTTTGTCTAACATTCGACTTGAGCAATGTATACGTATTTCATGTTGATATTTGTCCCTTTGTCTGCATGTGAAACTCTTTAAACAGTGGAGCTTAACAGCTTGTTTAATTGCCTTCCCCCCTTCCCATTTTAGATACCAGTTTCAAGCATAGGCATATCTAGAATAATAGTTCTCCAAGAGATTTTCAACTCTAATTTATATTTATTCTAGACAAAAGTTTAGAAAACTCTCTCAATCAACAGTAACATTTTGGCAAAAACTATAATTCAAGAATAGATTTGCAAGTGATGAAAGTACGGATTTAAAAGGTAAAAACGTAGCACAGTTTAAGGTCAGCTTGTCCGAGAATGCTGCTCTAAACCTTGGGCCAAAATCAGAATTTTAAAGCAAGGAGAAGGGCCCAGATAGTTTTTCCCAAGGTGCTGGCCCAAACTATTTTCAAATATCAGAAGGTGCATTCTTCATATATTTATCATGTATTTTTAAAAATATATTACTTTATCTTTACTTTCTTAAACCATTCTTTACACCAATATATACACTATTTCTTTTTTACATGTATCATACACCTAT
>JACEIK010002657.1:32434-46165 GCA_018107945.1 Datura stramonium
ACGTCGACTCTAATTTTGCCGAAAATCTTCCTTTCAAGCTTACTCCTTAAGGATCCTTCCAAGTCCAATTTAAAAACCCAACAAGCAGCAACTTCACTTCCCCAAATTTCTGAAAAAATTGGGCAGAAACATGCCACAAAAACATACAAAAAAACAACAACACAATACTACAACATTCTCCAAGTTATAACCTCATAAACTTAGAGAAATCAAAAAGGGAATTACTTATCCTTTCTTAGAGATGTTATCAGCTAAAGTGGGAGTAAATTCCTACTTTTTCCTCTGCCTAGAATCATATAAAAATGCAGCAATACCACAATCAACCACAAGACAACAACAAGTCATTACTTCCTTCCAAGGTTCTCTTTTCCAAGCCCAAAAGAGACAAGAGTGAAGTTTCTTACCTGGGATATCTTTCCACCATTGGATAGAGCTCTTAATTCTGCAAATTTTTTAAAAAAATGAGGTGAAACGGAGTAGAAATGAGCTTTTTAGCTCAAAATTACTTCATATAGGCAGGCTGGGCGGTGCCCGCGTGTGGCGCCCGTGCGACGTGCCCTCGCGGGCGCGCGCGCCTGCTGCCGGCCTGTCTCGGCGCCCGCGCGCATGGGCGTTTTTCTAGCCGATGGTGCTGTCTTCAAACGACCATAACTTTTTACTCCGAACTCCGATTGATGAGCGGGTTTTTTCACTGTAAACTAGACTCAAATATATTTTATTTGATAAGATATAGGACCTCTGAATCATTATATATTTGTAGATATGTCCATTTAAAGTTGACCCTTATTTACAAACTTCACATACTCTTCGCTTTTCCCTTTGCACATGTTTCCCTCCTCACCTACGGACAACATACGACCCATAATTCAATTAATATGACATATAACCATCAAATAATCATCAAAAAAAAATTTGGGGTGTAACAGGTCTAAGGCTCAATGTTGGCTGACAAGGATCAATGCTCAAGGAGGGTATATGAGTGAAGTGGCTAGACAAAGGAAAGCCTAAAATCATGTTTTCAGTGCAACTACATCTAGGATTTTGCCGTGAATCACATTTGGGGCAAGTTCTAGACAAGAAGTCATGCATGAGACTCATAAAAAATTACTCACTACACAAGGCATCACCCTTAAGGGATTCCCAAGAGTCATTCTCAACACAAGATTTCAAGTTAGGACATTAAAGAAAGCAAACACATAATTCAAACAAAGAATTTACAACTATGACAAAGAATGCTATGCTATTGTTGTCAAAATTAGATCATTATCTTCATTTTCATTCCCTCATTTTAAAATTTCATTTCAACAATTTTTTTTGGTGGTGACTCTTAAAACAACTTCATAAGAGACTCAAAACAACATGACATTTTCCTTTAAGAATGTCACCACTCAATATATCATCGGGAAATGTCAACCCGGTTCAACAAAGAAAATAAAAAGACACAAAAAAATGCTCCACGGGAAAGAACCGTGGTCTGAAGAAAACCCTCAGAGTTTTGATTACTATACTACTATTTACAAAGGCGAAAAACAATCAAGAGATTGGGTCATTTCATGCAAAATTTCACAATTCAAAGCAAAGCCCCATTTAATCACTAACCATCCACCATCAAGAACTAAACCAAGTTATCATTCATTTTTTTGTTTTTTTAAAACAAAAAACGCTTGGCAAGGGCAATTATCAATCATCAAAAACAGCAACCCAACAAGATCTTTACTCAATCAATTTCAAACAAAAACAAAAAACATCCAAAGAAAACATCCATCAATGATCCCATCATCAACTACACTCATCCCTCCCCCACTTAAAAGAGTACATTGTCCCCAATGTATATATTCAAAAGGGAAAGGGACAATAAACTCCCTGAGCGGGTCATTCTTCCTCATCGTCAGCCTTTGCATCACCTGCACCACCGCCACTGGCCTCACCTAGCCCAGCAAAATTATCTCCCAGGCCCTCAAAGAGATCATCAATAGGATCCCGAACTTAGGAAGGAGCAGCCATTGCAGTATCTAGGGCGCTCATATCTGGACTTCTGTTGAAGTCCAATTCTCCCACTCTTGTACCTCAGTCCGGAGGGAGGTGACAACCCCTTCAACCGCATCCACCCTCTTGCATTGTGTGATGACACTCTCGTATAAAGAATTAAGCTCCTTTTTGATTTTTTGGGCAATGAGTGCAGGGAGGATCTTAGCCACTCTCTGGAGTTGACTCTCGTGAGAGTTGGTCATCTCCACAAATCTGTGGAGACCACTTGGTTGAGAGGATTGCGGAGGGGGAGATGCTCCACGCTGAGGCATGTCGCCTGAAGCTTGGCCTGACATTTTTGGATGGGCCACGTTCAACTCTGGGGCCTATGGTGATTGGTCTGACCCATGGGAAAGGGATCCCTCATTAACTCCAACGGCTTGCAGTCTTTTTGTTTTCATTGCCAGTGCCTCGAAATCTTTCTTCCATTCAATGGCTATCACTCTTAAAGTAGCGGAAGGGGTTTCATCAGGGAATAGAGGTACTCCAGCTTGTGAGTAATGCTGGGAAATATGGACGGCGTAGGGCATTGAAGTGCTAGACTTTCGAGCCTTTCTCTTCATTTGATGGGCGACAATTTCCCCGAAGTTAATGGGGACTCCAGTCATGATGTAGGCAATGAGAATAACATTTTCTAAGCTAACCCTTTTCTTGTTTTTGTAGGGGATTATATGGCCACAAATAAAATCCAGCCACAGCTTGGCCTTGAACTTCAAATCGTGGAGACAAAGTTTACCACCCATGGAGGCCCAAAGAGGAGTGTCAACAGCAATGATTCGGGATAACCAAGAAATTTGGTCCTTCATATCAGCTACCTAGGCAATGTACTCCGTACCAAATTCAGTTTCATCTTTCCAAAGTAAGGAGTTAATGGCTGCTGGGATAATGTTGACTTCCACCCCCTTGGCATAACTGATGGCAGGCATGGAAAGTCATCGACTTTACCCCTGTGTTGCATGCTATTTTGTCGGGCTTGATATGAGGAATATAATTCGGTCACCAAGTTAGGGTAGTAAGGTGGGAGAGGATTGGCAAATGAATGCGATTTTCATTCTATGAATTGGGAGGTGATGTTGGAAGATCACCCCTCAATCCCGCCAAATCAAACTGCTTCTCCACTATGATGGATCAGCCTTGACAGATGAAATAATGCTCTTGCATGTTTGGGACGCAAAATATGATTGCTTCCTTGGTGTTGGCATGTGGTGGAGCGGCCTTTGCTTTGCCCTTGCTCTTGCTAGAAGATGAGGTGGGGGCCTTTCCCCTCCTGTATTCCTGGAAGAAGACATGGTTTTTTATGCAAGGATGATGTTAGAGACAACTATTCAAGAGGTAAACTAAAATAACAAAAACTATTCTAAGGGTGAATTGAGAAAAAAATATAAGAAACCATCATATAAAGAACCACCATCATCAGTGAAGCACCGGCGAGTCACAGGAACAATCCACGGACCGCCGCTTACTTGTCAATGTGGAATGAAAAACTGGCAATTGAAGAGTGTACCAGCGATTAGGCGGGGAGTCGCCGTCCTGATTCGTGAATCACCAATGTAACATGTGATCCAATCGGTGGCCTGAAGCCATTTCTTTTAAAGTGGACCGGCGTTCCATCGGCAATTCACCGAACCCGACGGGCAAAACGCCGAACCCCATCGTCCCCAAATAGAATTTAAACAACTCAAAGGCGCCCATTAACGAACACCTACACAGAGCATGATAGAAATAACACTACTACATTTTAAATAAAATCCCATGACAGTTTGCCCTTAAGAATGGCATCACCCGATCTATCATCAGGCAAAACATTGTATTTCATTCTGATTGGGTTAATCAGACTTCACCCATAAGAAAATCACATAAATAAAACACATATTTCCCATTCCTTTCAACAAACAGAGCATATTCATGAATCCAATAGGAAAGGGAAGCAAAGTATTAATACTAAAAGAATTAAGAACCATTGGGAAAATCATGACAAGGGAAAGAAAGATTTTACCACAATATCAAAATGCTTGCACACTTGAGCTTGAAAAGATAGACAATTTTCAACAATGACACTTCGGGGGATGTGTAGTAGAGAAGGAAATGTGAGTATAGTGAGTGTGGAAGGAGGGAGAGGTTTTTATAGGTCATAAGTGGAAGATTGATAGGTTGAGGGGAAGGTGGAGAGTTAATGTGTTGGTGGGATGTGGGAAGGTGTAAAGGTGGGAAAGTGGAAAGGTGGAAAAGAGGGAAATATGGGGAAGTGGGAATGTTGGGTAGTAGAGAGACAAAAAAGGTATGAAAAAATGGTGAAAAGGGGGAACTAACGAAATATTTTGCAGAATAGGGCAACTCAGCTGGTAATTGGGATTCGGTGGGTCAACTTTAAATTTCCATAATGAGAAAAATTCATACCTTGACCGGTGCTATATCAGCGGTTCACTGAAACACACCGGCATTCCGCCACCTTACCTTTCCTTCGCCGGTATTTGTGCCCAGTTCTCTGTTTCTCAGTTGGCAACTTACCTGCTGTTCACGAACTTGATCAGCGATCCGATGGTGACCCGCCGCTTAAGCGCCAAAATTTTAGGAACTCTGTATTACATCGGCAACACATCGAAGGTCCATGATTTTTCATTGGTGTTTCATCAATAGGTCTTCCGGTCTATTGATTCAAGTCCCAGCCTTCTGTTTTGCACTCATCTTGAAACAGTGGTTTTGCGCTTCTGGATCGGCAAATCGTCGGTTCAGCGTCGTTCCTCTTTTATGTGGCTTTTTCTTCTTCCTTTGTTCCTCACTTCATTGCTCCTACAAAAACAAAAAAACAAATACATAAAAGCAATCCACTAAACACTTGGGTTTCCTCCCAATAAGGGCCTTATTTAACATCGTGGCACCACGTAGATCATATTCACCTCTTTTTCGACAGATCATCCTCCAACTCCGTCTCCTTCATCTCCAGTCCTTTGTCCTCCTTATTTTGCAACACCCCTATTACCTTGCATTTGAGGGGAGTTTCAGCTGATGGACACACCTTGAAGGTGACTTCCTCACTTCCAACTCTAAATTTTAGCTCCCCAAGCTCCACGTCAACCACAGCTCTCCCCGTAGCTAGCAATGGTCTTCCCAAGATATAGGTACCTCCACATCCATTTTGCAATCAAGGATAACAAAATCAGCAGGTAGGATGAACTTATCCACCCTTATCAACACATCTTCTAACACCCCCACCGATTTTTTTATGGACCTATCTGCATGAGCAACCTCATCGTCGTAGGCTTTGTGCTTCCAAGTCCCAACTTCTTGAAAATGAGCAGGGGCATTAAATTTATGCTGGCACCAAGATCACATAGAGCTTTTTTAAACACACATATCCCAATTGTACACGAGATTGTGAAAGCTCCCGGGTCTTCCCACTTTGGGGAAAGATTACTCATCATCATTGCACTACAATGGTGCATTTTCTCCCCACTACCTACATCAACTACCTTCTTCTTCTTCAGCAATTTTTTTCATGAACTTTGCATATCCTGGAATTTGGAGAAGAGCATCCACTAACATTATATTGATGGAAGACTTGCTAAACATGTCAATGAATTTGCTGAACTAGTCATCCTTCTTTTTCTTGGCCAACCGTTGTGGGTAAGGAGGTGAGACTCTTGCTTCAACTTTGTCATCAATTGGGGCCTTCATGCCCGCCTCATCGTTATCAGTGTGTGAGAGGATTTCATCATCCTTCCCCTCTCCTTCCTCGTCAATCTTTTCCTCACTTGTTGGAGTCTTTGGCATCTAGTCGAATTCATTTTCCTCATTCGATTTTGGGTCGTTAACCTTTTTGGTCTTCACCGGTGCATCTCCAATCACCTCTCCACTCCTAAAGACAATATTCATGCATTGACTATCTTTCTTTGGATTCGGCATTGTGTCACGAGGAAGCGTTCCCTTCATCCGAGGATTCATTTGAGTCGACAAGTGATTCATTTGGGCCTCCAAATGCTTGATGGAGGCTGAATATGAGCTCACTGTTTGGGAAAGTTTAGACACCTCCCCTCTTAACTCTTTGAACCCACTCTCGGTTGACTCCACTTTCTTTAGGAATTTTGATAGCATTTCTTCAATTTTTGAACTACCTGCGTCACTCACACTCAACTGATTAAGGGAGTTTCTAACTTTTGGAGGGGGTACATACTGGTTTGAACTCTAGTGATAGAAATCACCCTCTTGATTCTGCTCCCTATTTCCCTATCTTTCATTTCTTTCTGGCCATCCCTGCGGATCATGATTTCTCCAGCCTTCATTTTCATCCCTTGGGCGCCAAGGGCCTTGATTTGTTCCTTGGAATCCAGGTTGAGGACCTCCCATTTGGTTTCCCATGTATTGACATTCTTCCTCAAATCTTGGAGGTGACAATTCTCCATCATATTGCAAGGGACCTTGTATACGCACAACATTTACCACCTTGGGCCCTGCCCTAATTATGTGTTTTGACATTAATTCCAACTGTGTATCATCTTGGAAAGATTCTCATCCAGCTCTTCATCCCTTTTTCGCAATTCAGCAGCCAATGCACTTGATCTGATCTCATGTGTAGACACATTTTTCTCTAGCATGTTCCAAGCCCTATTGGTTTTTGTCATTTTTTCTAGAAGGGCTTTGGCCAACCCATATGTTTGATCCATAATAGAACCACCAGCTAATTGTTGTCCACGAACTTGATGGTGGAATCAAGGACTCTGTAGAAGCTTTGGAGAAGCACTCCATCCGACAGTCCATGATTTAGACAAAGAGAAACCTTCTTTTTGAACCTTATCCATGCCTCAAGCAAAGGCTCTCCCGATTCTTGCCTGAAATTTGTGATGTCGTCTCTCAGCTGCAGCATCTTTGATGGAGGGAAAAAACGATCTAAGAAATCCTTAGTTAACTCTTGCCAAGATGTAATACAACTCGGAGGGAGTTCCTCCAACCACATTGTTGCCTCTCTCATCAGTGAAAAAGGAAAGAGTCTCAACCTGATTGACTCTTGACTAATATTAGTAATGTTAAAGGTCTGGAATATCTCCAAGAAATTTCTCAACTATTGATTTGCATCCTCACTTGGTTTACCTCCATAGAGTCCCTTCATTTTCAACAAATGTAGCATGGTGCTTGTGACATGAAATACTGCATTCCTACCGTAGGCGGTAGGCGAATGGCTCCAGCAATTTCACGCATCACTGGATTATCCTCGTCGTGCTCCATGTTACCTTCCACTGATCTATCCCCTGTTTGGGAGTGATGACTCATGTAGTTGTAAGATCCTAACAAACACAGAAAAATCACGTCAAGTAACTACGATGCAAAACTATTTCAACTTAACAATCAACACAAGAATATAAAGCGCTAGTCCCCGGCAACGGCACCATTTTTGATAACGTTCAAAATATATCCTTCATGCAAAGAGTATACATGGCCAAAGTATCAAAACTACTAACCCGATAGGTGTCGAGGTCGAATCCCACAAGGACTAGTGACTGATAGTTACGAGTGTCGGTTGAGAACTTGAAGTTAGCTTGCACCACGTAGAGTTAACATAAAAAAAATTGGGGGGACTGAAATTTGTAGTGAATTATGTTTGGTAATTTAGTGGAAATAAAATAGCAAGATCAACAAGGTTGTTAACAAGAATGTGAAAGACTAGAGGTGTGGTGTAGATGTTATACCAACTAGATAGAGACATGCTCGGTCATCTTATAAGTTCAATTAGTGTAAATAACCTTGGGAAGTGGGTAATTATAGCTTTTCAGCCTTATAACTACCTCTTACTAGAGTTTTGTCAAACCTCTAGTCACTATTTAGCTCACCCCAATTAGATTTGGATTAGCAGCTGCACTACTTTCTAGCTATTAGCTACTAATGAGGAATGAGACTACAATTTTAGCTATTTCTATCCCAATTTCACAATCTTTCATCCATACCCACCATTAAATTCTCTTCCAATACTTAATTTGTAACACCCCGAACGAGTAGGGGGACGACTTGTAAGGAGACCCCACGAGTCGTGGTTAGACTCATGGGGAGCAGTCAAGAGGGTAATCTGGAGCAGTGTCCACGGATGACCCAACGAGTCGTTAGAGAGCCCCACGACTCATTAGGTTGGTCGTTAGGTAAAGTTGGGAATTTCTGGTGTGGGTCTGAGACAGTGGAGACCACGGGAGAGGGATGAATTTTTATGGACCGGACGACTCATCAAGTTACCCGTGGGGAGGGAAGAGTAGAAAAAGGAACTTGAACCAGTTAACTCCACGAATCGGTCCCTACAAGTCATTGCCTGGCCCCACGACTCGTGGTGTGCCTCTTGGGGACTGGCAGGAAGATTTTCTCTGCATTTTCCAGGGGTGTTTTCGTAAAACCCTATGCTTCTAACTCCTAAATACGTCGTTTTGAGCATAGTATGGGATGTTTTTAAAGGGATAACTAGCCTAAACCCTCATTCTTCATGAAATAGCTCCCAAACCCTTCTTCCTCCTCTCTCTCAATGGTTCAAGGATTCTTCAAGGGATTATTCAAAGACTTCAAGGTCAAGTTCAAGTGGGAGACTCTTCGAAAAAGGTATGAGAGTTTTTCAACAAGGATATTCTTCCATCCTTTTGCCCCAAAATGTTTTATCAAAACCACAATTTCAATTATTCTAGAAAAGCATGACCTAGGGTTTTAATTGATGGGTGATTTCTTCTATGTTTTCTTGAATTCTAAAACCCACTAGAATTATGAGTTAATGGTGATTATGAAACTATTTGAATTTCTTGAATTATGTGTTAGAAGGTGAAAATGTATGATGTTAGAATGTTCTTCATGAAGGGGGCTTGAAGATGATTAGGGTTTTATTATTGTTCAATCAATTGAATCCATGGCTCGCATCCATGTATGAAATATGTGAAGATTGAAAGAATTCCCTAACAATTAGAGTACGCTATTTGCTAAATATATCGAGATGAGATTTGAGCTTATGGGCTTGATTAATTGAAAGTAAAATATGTATTTTCCTTATGCTTTCGATGGAACTGATTGGGTATGAGGTAAATCTATGATAATGGACTAATTAATGCATCTTTCTCATGAATTGGAGTAAATCTTGAAATGGGTCTTATGAAATGAAAATATATGCTTCTCTCATGATCTTGTTGTAAATGTTTAAGTTATAAGATAAGTATATGGCTTTCCGTAAATCTGAAATATATGAATCAATGTATGCATGTTAAAGTACAAACTGGACCTTTGGATTGTGAATGACACTATGATGCATGTTGACTGATATGAATTCGGAACTTAAAGGTTGTGAAAGTATAATCCATGATGTGAATCTATAGATTCTCACTAATGTAAGATGTTTGAAGAAATACTGATATGGCTCCATGATGATATGAATTATGATGAGGAAGCATGAGAATGATATTTCAGAATGTTGGGCTTGTTGTTAGGAGAATGTAGCCCCAATCCCTTAAAAATGAATGTTTTGTGATGAAAGTAGTGTATATTTACATTCTGACTAGTTGTAGTAGCATAGACAAGATATACAATGTTAGATCAGTACTCCTCATGTTCTAGTCAGCCAGGGACTCTCCATAGCCAAGAATTTTACCTTGGTCAGCTCGGGATCCTCCATAGCAAAGAGTGCATCCGTAGTTCAGTCGAAATCCTCCATAACAGAGAGTGACTCCGTAGTTCATTCAGGATCCTCCATAGTAGAGAGTGACTCCCTAGCTCAGTTGGATTTCACTCTAGTAGAGAATGACTCTCTTAGTATATTTGGGATTTCCATAGTAGAGAATGACTCCCTTAGTTATGTTATCAACATGATTCAGTTTTGTATGAGTCAGATTTTAGATAATAACTAATTTAAAATAGTGAGAATTAGGCTTAGTTACCAGCAGTGATCCAGTACAGTGTGGTGCTAGTTTTAGATTCAGCCTTTATTAAATAATCAGAACTTGACCCTTATGCATGAGTTCGATGATGTTTCATAATATGAGATCCAAAGGAAAGTTTCATGTACATATATGTGTATGTGACTCACAAGAGGATTGTTGCATGTTAAATCAGTTATGTCGATGTACTTTGTTATTTCCTTATCGTATATTTGTATATTTAATTATTTATGTTATCCCGCATGCTCAGTACATTCCAAGTACTGATTGCATGCCTTTTTGTGCTATATCGTTTCATGATATAGATTCAAGTCTCCAAACTCAGCCTCGTGGTTAGATACACTTCATTCCCTCTCAGTTGCTAGTTGTGAGTCCTCATCTCCCGAGGACGTTATTTATGTTTTAGTTTTTAGATTTTAGGAGTTAGTTGGGGGCTTGTCCTAGCAACTCATCAGTTTAGTAGAAGGCTTACAGACTTGTCTAGATAGACTCAGCGTTGTATCAAGTGTGGTTACAATTGTTCTTATGGTTTCTTATTAGATTCTTGCTGTTAGCTTCCGCTTATTCATATTGTGTGTATCTATTGTCAAGTGATATTCTATGATTATGCCATGGGTTGACTTGGAGCCTTTCGGGGTTCCTTGTTCCGTGTTATGACTAGGGTGTGAACTCGGGTCCTGAAAAACTTGGTATCAGAGCCAAGGTTTAGAGCGTCCTAGGGTGTCTCAAAGCCGCGTTAAGTAGAGTCTTCATCATGGGTGTGACGCGCACCACACTTATGATGAGGAGGCTACGAGACGTTTTAAGAATGTTCCCTTTTCTTCATGATTCTTATCGTGCGTAGAGTATGAAGCCCTAAAGAATTCCTCCTCTGATTTGTGCTTTACGCGCTCGCAGATAACGCCTCCCAGGCAAGCAAATGGAAACAGAAAGGGTAATGACCGCCAGCAGGTACCACCAGCCCCAACGAACCTGCTGGATGACCATGTTACCCATGTCGAGTTTCGTGCAACTCTTAATATGTTGGCACAGGCCATGACCACCCAGATTAATCAGCAAGCAATGGCTCGTGTTGCCCAAAATGGGAAAGTAACGACAACAAGGGTGAGAGATTTTCTTCAAATGAACCCACACGAGTTCTTAGGGTCAAAGGTAGATGAGGACCCGTATAAGTTCTTGGAAGAAATTCAAAAGATTACCCACATCATGGGAGTGATAGGAATTGAGAGCACAGACTTAGCCTCTTGCCAGCTAAAAGGAGTTGTGTAATACCCCAAAAGAGCCTAAGATTAGACCCGGGATAAAAATTTGATGTTGGCTGAAAACTGGAAAAAAATGCATAGGACAGACGAAGTAATGACCTGTGGTTGGGAACCACGAGTCGTTGTTAGCAGCCGTGTTGGTATATGGCACTGGCAGTTGGGGATACCATGGGTCATCCTATGACCCATGGTAGGAAGTAACCACCTGTGGTAGCTAGTCGTGGTTTGGATTGCTGAATTTCCAGTTGACTTGACGGATGGAGACCACTACTCATTGGAAACAACCACGAGTTGTGGTGAGGCTTGTTGTGAGGGAAGTGTAAAATCTTTAGGAAGCTAACAACGATTGATACAATGACCTTTTTGAAGGAACCATGACTCATCCTGTTGACTTATGGCTAGAATCGGAGACTAAGGGCTGGGCAGTGGATACAACGAACTGTACCACGAATCGTGGTATCCTCCAATGACTCGTTGGTACGCCCGTGGAATCGGCCAGTGCAGGATTTCAGGGTGATTTCATTAAGGGTATTTTCGATCTTCCTATGCTCTAGGGCCCTAAACTATGTCATTTTATGTATTTTCTAGGCATGATAAGATAGGTTAAGTCCCTCTAATCATATTTATTCCCATGCATGCAAGTTAGGAAGATTTTAGAGAGATCAAGCCTACTCTCAAGCTTTTCTCCATCAATTCTCTCTTGGGCATTCAAGGAACTTTGAAATCTGATCTTACCCAAGTATGTAGAATTACCAATGGGTGTTTCCGTTTACACCCATGCCCAATCTCTATCATTTTATGAAAAAAATTTATCAAAAATCTCATGGAGTTTTAATTCAAATTTTGTGGAATTTTAATGATTTACCAATGGGTTGTTCTAAATTGTGATTTACATTATATTTTATGAATTTTGATTATATTTTACAACTATTTTTATTATAAAATTAATGATTTCAATTTTCTACTAAATTAAGCCTAATTATGTATGATCTATGATGAATCGATTTATGATCTTCACTTCAGTTGTTGATATTTACAAAACCATCATGATTTATGACTTTAAATATGGATTTATGCAAATATCCATCATGATTTGATGATTTACAAGTTATGTGCATGATCTACAAGTATGCATGAACCCTATGGTTTATGAATTATGTTTTGGCCGACTCACGGGCCTTATGTCATGGCTAGTTCACGTATATGCAAGCTTGTTTATGATTATCATGATTTAAATAGCCCGTGAATTCATGCATATTATACTATGAGCACTATATATGCTTTGGGAGTGGAACTGAACACCGAGTAGGTTCGGCCCTAGATCTCATAAACTACGTGCCGCTGTAGGTATGATGGGACCTCTTTTGTGAATGTACCCGACCCAAATGTCCCTTTTCATGGTGATATCACACTTTCATGGTTCTACCCTTGGCAAGGTACGAACACCCTCCCGACTGGGCTTACAAGTCGGGCTCCATTTATGCTCATATGGGGTATGTCAGTTATGAGAATCTCTCACTGTTCCCCATGATTTATGCATGTTTATGATTATGTATATTGGCTCAAGTTATGTTCAATAAAGCTTTTCTCTTATGATCATGATTACGATTGTATTACGAATGTTCTTAAAATCTTGAGCCTTATCTTATGTTATGTTACACTATTTACGATATGAGCATGATTTCCTACTCTTATGATGTATTATGAGTTTTTACATAATTTAGATGTACGTTTTAAATACTTTGCATACTCGGTACATTCCACGTACTGACCATATACTTTCTATGTTGTATCATTTCATGATACAGGACCCGGCACTAAGGCTCATCTCTATCCTTAGTCCATCCCAGAATTTTCTATCAGCTTGTTGGTGAGTTATCATTTTTCGAGGGCCGTATGACTCGGGAATTCAAAAATCGGACCCGAAAGTGAATCAGGAGAAAAACTGAAAAATGTTGAATCAGTTGCAGAACAGATCACTTAACGACTCGTGAAGAGGCCAAATGAGTCGTCAAGTGAATCATGGGGAAGGCCTGGGATGTTGAAGGACTCTAGGTCCTCACGGGCGATGTAATGACTCGTGGTAAGTCACCATGAGTCGTCATATCAGTCGTGGGGTGGTCTTAGAGAAAGACAGTGAAGCTTATCCAGTGTACTTGACGGATGACACCCAACGACTCGTCGTCAGTCCTAACGACCCGTTAGGTGGGTCGTTAGCCAGTGGAGTTTTCATGAATGATGAGGAAGTGCACTTGACGGGTGAACCAACGGATCGTGAGCCCTAGTAACGAGTCGTCAGGTCGTCCGTTAGGACCCCTGACAGTTATTTTCAGCATTTTCAGTAAGGGCTTTTCCATAATTCCTAAGTTCTAAGGGCCTATACTACGTCGTTTTAAGCTCGTAATAGAGGATTTTAAGTTGAGAAAGACCCATCTAGGAAATTTTCTTCATGCAAGCAAGGGTGAGAGCTGAAGGGAAGAAAGTGAGGAGAAATTCAAGGTTTTCAAGGGAAATCTCAGCTGGGCAATTAGGAAGAGTTAGGATTCTTCATTCCT
>JACEIK010002657.1:55190-72959 GCA_018107945.1 Datura stramonium
TAACCCATTGCAAATCGTAGTATCGCATGATTATCTGGTTTTAACTCTATGTTGCTCCTAGAGTAATTTCAGAATATTTCGTTGACCAAACCTAGACTTATTTATTCTCCATCGAAAATGTCTATAACCAATGCTTTAGGTATTAAAGATCACACTAGAAATGGATAGTTAGAGGAATGGGTCCAGTCCCTGTGGGTTCGATAATCCGGTTCTTAACAAGACCCACTATATTACTTGCACGACCCGTACACTTGCGGACGCGCTCGATGCGGGAGCGGTCAGTTCCCATCTTTCATGATCTATGTCGTGCAATGAAGAGTCTTTCTACCCCTCTAATTCGTGCTATTCGCGATTGTAGAATCATGTCTCCTCGAAGGATGAATGGAAGGAGAAATGGAGACGGTGAAGGCCACGAGGATGGCTTGGGTCGTGGGCATCAGTAGGTCCCACCAGTTCAGGAGCCTCAGGCACCATAGCCAACTGCCCACGCTGAGTTCCTGGCCGCTATCCAGATGCTTGCGCAGGCCTTGACCGCTCAGGTCAATCAGCAGGCTATTGCGCATGTTCCACGGAATGGAAATATAGCGGCGGCTCGAGTTAGGGACTTCTTGAGGATGAACCCGTTGGAGTTCCTAGGGTCCTGGGTAGATGAGGACCCATATGAGTTCATTGATGAGATCGTTAAGATTACCCAGGTTATGAGGGTGAGTAGTGCTGAGTGCGCGGAGTTGGCCTTCTTCCAGTTTAATGGGGTTGCGCATATCTAGTTCCGTCAATGGAAGGACAGCAGAGTTGTTGGAGTAGGTTCGGTCACTTGGGAAGAGTTCCATGTTGCATTGATCGATTCTTCCCTTAGGAGATGAGGGAGCTAAAGGTAGTGGAGTTCGTAAATCTGAAGCAAGGGAGGATGACAGTACTAGAGTATTACCTTGAGTTCACTCGCCTATCAAAGTATGCTCCTGGGTTAGTGGCTGACCAGAGGGCGCGAGTGAGAAGGTTTGTGCATGGGATAGTCGGTCACTTGGATAAGGAATGCAGGATTGCTATGCTCCATTAGGATATGGACTTCCCTCGTATGGTGTTGTACACCGAACAGATGGAGGTGACACATTTAAGGGAGAGAGAGGCCAAGAGCGCCAAGACTGAGGACCACAAATTCTCCCAGCAGAGGTCCGGCGGTAGGCACCGTCAGTAGACCCACCAGAGATCATCCACCCCAGCTTCATCATCCTTGAGTGTGCCATCTCCGCCTAGGAATGATCAGAGAGGACGAGCATCAGGCTCGAGGGGTCAGAGCAGCAGGCCCACAGATTCAGGTGTTTCGGTTTGTCGCAGATATGGCCAAGGGAATACAAGCCAGTGCTTGGCAGGTTCGGGTGCGTGTTTCGATTACGGTCAACTCGAACACATGCTTAGAGATTGTAAAACAGTGAGACAGGATAAGGTTGGGGGTCGTGGCCCAGCTTCTAGCTCAGCAGCTCCACCCCCTCGCTTAGCACATCAGGGGGCATCTACTAGTGCAGCTGGTGGTCAGCGCCAGAATAGATTCTATTCCCTAGCATCCCGTCAGGAGCAGAAGGTCTCCCTGGATGTGGTTACTAGTATGTTACAAGTCTTCCATGTTGATGTTTATGCATTATTAGATCAGGGGCCACCTTGTCCTTTGTGACACCTTATGTAGCCAGTAGCTTCAGAGTCAGTCCCGATGTCTTGTCAGAATTCTTTTCGGTTTTTACTCCATTAGGTGACCCAGTTATAGCTAGACGGGTGTATAGAGATTGCCCGGTCTTAATTATCCATAAGGTCACCTCAACAGATCTGATAGAATTATCCATGACCGATTTCAATGTTATTCTCGACATGGATTGGTTGTATTCTTGTTATGCATCCATTAATTTCAGGACCCGATCAGTAGAGTTCAGATTTCTAGGTGAGCCAGTCTTAAAATGGAAGGGTAGTTTAGTTGTGCCTGTAGGTCGATTTTTTTCCTACCTCAAGGCCAGGAAGATGATTTCTAAGGGTTGCATGTATCATCTACTTAGGGTTAAGGACGTGGAATCCAAAACCCCGAACTATCCAGTAAGTTCCAGTAGTACATGAGTATCCAGAGGTCTTTCTTGATGATTTGCCAAGTATTCCTCCCGAGTGGGAGATTGATTTTAGCACTGACCACCTTCCCGATACGCAGCCTATATCCATCCACCCTACAGGATGGCTCTAGTCGAGCTAAAAGAGTTAAAGTATCAGTTAAAGGATTTTCTAGATAAGGGTTTCATTACACCGAGCCAGTCCCCATGGGGTGCACCAGTATTATTTGTTCAAAAGAAAGATGGTTCCCTTCGTTTGTGCATTGATTATCTACAGTTGAACAAAGTCACTGTCAAGAACAGATATACCTTACCCAGTATTAATGATTTTTTCGATCAGCTTCAGGGTGCGAAGTGTTTCTCGAAGATAGATCTCGGATCTGCGTATCATTAGCTTAGAGTTCGGGAGAGTGATATCCCGAAGATGGCATTCAGAACACGGTATGGTCATTACGAGTTTGTAGTTATATCTTTTGGACTAACGAATTCTCCATCAACTTTTATGGACTTGATGAACAGGGTGTTCAAGCCATATTTGGATATGTTCGTGATCGAGTTCATTGATGACATCTTGGTGTACTCTCGGAGCAAGGAGGAGCATGCCACTCACTTGAGAGTGGTGCTTCAAACACTAAAGGACCGCCAATTGTATGCAAAGTTCAGCAAGTATGAGTGTTGGTTGGACTTCGTGGCATTCTTGGGCCATGTGGTGTCTACCGAAGGCATAAAAGTAGACTCGCAGAAGATCGAGGCAGTGAAGAATTGGCCCAGACTGGTGAATCCTTCAGATATTCGGAGCTTCTTGGGCTTAGCTAGCTACTATCAGAGGTTTGTGGAGGGTTTCTCATCCATTGTAGCACCTTTGACTGAGTTGACTCAGAAGAAGGTGAAGTTTCAGTGGTCGGAGGCTTGTGAGAAAAGCTTCCAAGAGTTGAAGGCTCCACTTACCTCAGCACCAGTATTGACCCTACCCATCGGGTAATGATGGCTTCGTGGTGTATTATGATGCTTCCTGAGTTGGACTTGGGTGTGTTGATGCAGCATGGGAGGGTGATAGCTTATGCCTCTCGACAGCTGAAAGTGCATGAAAAGAATTATCCGACCTACGATCTTGAATTGGCTGCGGTGATGTTCGCATTGATGATATGGGGGCATTACTCATATAGGGTCCACGTTGATGTATTTACGGACCACAACAGTTTGCAATATGTGTTCACGCAGAAAGATCTAAATCTTCGGCAAAGGAGGTGGTTGGAGTTACTTAAGGATTATGACATGAGTTTCCTTTACCACCGGGGCAAAGCTAATGTGGTTGCGGATGCGCTTAGTAGACTCTCNGGGGGAAGGAATTGGTGAAAGATTTTCACCGGCTTGCGAGGCTAGGAGTTAGATTGCTCGATTCGACTGATGGTGGTGTTGTTGTGCATAACGGGTCGGAATCGTCCTTGGTAGTTGATGTTAAATCCAGATAGGATGAGGATCAATTATTGAGGAAGCTGAAGGAGGCGGTGCAAAATTAGAAAGTGGAGGTTTTATCCCAAGGAGGAGATGGTGTGCTACGATACCAGGGTCGACTGTGTGTTCCAGACGTTGTAATTTGATAGTTCGGATATTGCATGAGGCACATGGTACTAGATATTCTATTCATCCAGGATCCATGAAAATGTATCAGGATTTACGAGAAATCTATTGGTGGGATGGTATGAAAAGGGATATTGCAGAGTTTGTAGCAAAATGTCCAAATTGTCAGCAAGTAAAAGCCGAGCATCAAAGACCTGGAGGTGTACTTTAGGATATTTCCATCCCCACTTGGAAGTGGGAAGAAATCAATATGGATTTCATTACAGGTCTACCTCGTACTCGTCGGCAATATGACTCCATTTGGATTGTGGTGGACAGGTTGACTAAGGCTGCACACTTCCTACCGGTCAAGACCACGGATTCAGCAGGCGATTATGCTAAGTTGTATATTCGGGAGTTGGTTCAGCTTCATGGAGTGCCCTTGTCTGTTATTTCGAACCGATGTACTCAGTTTACTTCCCAATTCTGGTGTTCGATTCAAAAAGGGCTTAGGACTCAGGTTAAGCTAAGTACATCTTTTCACCCTCAGATGGACGGCCAAGAAGAACGAACCACTCAGAATTTTGAGGATAGGTTGAGAGAATGTGTTATGGATTTCAAAGGTAGTCGGGAAGATCATGTGCCCTTGATCGAGTTTGCTTATAATAATAGTTACCACTCTAGAATCTAGATGGCACCATTCGAGGCTCTTTACGGACGAAGGTGTAGATGGCCTATCAGATGGTTCGAGGTTGGTGAGGCAGCTGTGGTAGGATCAAATTCGGTTCATAAGGCGATGGTGAAGGTTCAGTTGAGAAGGGATCGGCTGAAAACCACTAAGAGCCGTCAGAAATGGTATGATGATGTGAGAAGAAGAGAATTGGATTTTGATGTTGACGACTGGGTGTTTCTAAAGGTATCTCCCATGAAGGGAGTCATGCGGTTCGGAAAGAATGGTAAACTCAGTCCCTGCTATGTTGGTCCATACCGGGTTGTGAGAAGGGTTGGTAAGATGGCGTATGAGCTGAACTTGCCTTCAGAATTGGCTCCAGTTCATCCTGTGTTCCATGTATCGCTGTTGAAAAAGTGTTTGCGTGATCCAGCCTTGGTGGTTCCGATAGACAACATTGGTGTGAAAGACAATCTTAGTTATGAAGAAATTATGATTGAAATCTTGGATCGAAAAATTCGAAGGCTGAGGAACAAGGAAGTAGCCTTAGTAAAGGTGTTTTGGAAGAATTAGCATGTTGAGGGAGCCACGTGGGAGGCCGAGGCGGATATGATGGCTAAATGCCCCCATTTGTACCCTGTCGGCTCAGCTTCAGTTTGAGGTATCAAATTTTTTCCCTAAACCTCTATTCAAATTTCATTTTCTATTCATGAGAATAAGTTTTTTTATGATATGATATGTGTATGTGATGTTTGAACTCTTACCAGCTATGTAGTTCTCTTCGGAGGTAATCGTTCCGTCAGTTTTCGACTTGAAAATAACTTATTAGCATCTATATATATATATATAGTGATTTTTGTTTATGGGTTTTCTTCTTGTTTATAACATTCTAGGACGATTGTTCCCAAGGGGGAGATATTGTTATACCTCGGGAATTCAAAAATAGGACCCAGAAGTGAATCAGGAGGAAAACTGGAAAATATTGCGGAAGTTGCAAAACGGGTCACTTAACCATTTGTGAAGAGGCCAAACAAGTCTTCAAGTGACTCGTGGGGAAGGCCTGGGATGTTGAAGGACTAGAGGTCCTCACGAGCGGTGTAACGACTCGTGGTCAGTCACCACGAGTCATCATGTTAGTCGTGGGGTGGTCTTAGAGAAGGTAAATGAAGCTTATCCAGTGTACTTGACGGATGGCACACAATGACTCGTTGTCAGTCCTAATGACCCGTTAGGTGGGTTGTTACCAAGCCAGTGGAGTTTTCATGAATGATGAGGCAGTGCACTTGACAGGTGAACCAACGAATCGTGAGCCCTAGAAACGAGTCGTCAGGTCGTCCGTTAGGACCCCCTGACAGTTATTTTCAGCATTTTTAGTAAGGGATTTTCCATAATTCCTAGGTTCTAAGTCCCTATACTACGTTGTTGTAAGCTCTTAATAGAGAGTTTTAAGTTGAGAAAGACCCAACTAGGCCATTTTCTTCATGCATGCAAGGGTGAGAGCTGAAGGGAAGAAAGTGAGGAGAAATTCAAGGTTTTCAAGGGAAATCTCAGCTGGGCAATTAGGAAGAGTTAGGATTCTTCATTCCTAGGTACTTAAGGATATGAGTGGGTGCTTTCTTCCACACCCATGCCCATTCCCTATCAATTTGCGATTTATTTGAGATGATCAAGTATGCGTTTTCATTCAATTGCATGATTCTTATATTTTGACCCATGGGTATGATTAATTGAGTTGATTTTGATGATTTATCGAGCTTGGCGGATTCTAAATTAATTTCTTTTACAAAAATTGTTTTCTAAAAATTGAATCTAAAGCGCTCATGTGTGGGGAGTTCCTAATAGAATGTGATGATTATGGAATAGATGATGAAAAACATGATTTCAAACTTACCCATGATTGTGACGATGTTTTCATAGAAGGTTAAATAGACCCATGTATAGTGAAGCTTTGGGTAGTTCTCAATGGTGTGTATGAATGACGATTTTTCATAAATTGACTATATTATTTCATTTTGGAGTGAAATCTCCCAAATTATAATGTTCTCAAATGATTTGAATGGGTTCAAGCATGATAAAGTTTTGGGCAAGGCCCTTATGTTGATGATAATGAAGTGATAATTCTAAAGTAGCCTTACCACATGATTTTGGAGTAAAGCCTCTCACTATTCTTGAGCTTGTGGTATGTGTCATGATAAAGCTTCTCAGATGTATGAATTTCATAATTGATATGCATGTCGTTATTAATCTTCATTTAATATGACATTGAGTTGAGCATGATTCTATTCTAAGCTTTGTCGAGATGACATTGTTGAGCTTCATAGTTTGTATGATGTCTAATGCATGCATGAGTTCATAATGATCTTTGTCAATAGACAATGTTGAGCTTCGTCACTAAACAATGTTGAGCTTCGTATTTATACAATGTAGAGGGGATCAGAGGAGCAGGGCTCCAGATTCATCGGCCAGTACACCATCTAGATTCCGAGGGGATCAGAGGAGTAGGGCTCCAGATTCGAGAGGCCAGGGTAGCATACAGGCGCACTTTTCTAGCTTGTGTGAAGTGCAACAAGAATCACTCAGGGAGGTGCCTAGTTGTCTTTGATTCTTATATCGGGTGTGGCAAACCCGGATACAGACTCAAGGATTGCCCTTCAGCTAGATCAGGGGGCGGCGAAGACCGTAAGCCAGCAGCCAATTCAGTCGTTCTAGCAGCACGTCCCCCTCAGTAGGGTGTCTTGACTAGTTCAACCTGCGGTCAGCGCCAAAACAAGTTCTATGCCCTTGCGACCCGAAGACTTCACCGGATGTGGTTACTGGTATGTTATAGGTGTTTCATCTTGATGTTTATTATTTGTTAGATCCAGGGGCTATCTTGTCTTTTGTGATACCTTATTTTTCTAGGGGCTTTGGAGTTAGTCCCAAGACTCTGTCAGAACCATTTTTAGTTTCTACTCCTGTTGGTTATTCAGTTGTAGCTAGGCGGGTGTATAGAGGATGCCCGGTCATTATAATGCATAAAGTCAGCTTTGCAGACCTCGTAGAGTTAGCAATGATCGACTTTAATATTATTATTGGCATGGATTGGTTTTATGAGTGTTATGCTTATGTTAATTGTAGAACCCGTGCAGTGGAATTCCGTTTTTCGGGTAAGTCAATCTTCGAGTGGAAGGGTAGTTCGGTTGTACCTGTAGGTCATTTCATTTCCTATCTTAAGGCCAGAAAGATGATTTCTATAGGTTTCATGTATCATCTAGTTAGGGTTAAGTATGTTGAGTCCGAGACCCCAACTATCTAGTCAGTTCTATTGGTGTGTGAGTACCAAGAGGTATTCCTAGATGATTTACCAGGTGTTCCTTTGGAGAGGGAAATCGATATAAGTATTGACCTTCTACCTGACACGTAGCCTATATCTATCCCTCCTTACAGGATGGCTCCAACCGAGATAAAAGAGTTGAAGGACCTATTAGATAAGAGCTTCATTAGACCAAGCAAGTCTCCATGGGGTGCACCAGTCTTATTTGTTTGGAAGAAGGATGGTTCACTTTGCATATGCATCGACTATCAGCAATTGAACAAAGTCACTTTCAAGAACAGGTATCCTTTACCCAGGATCGATGATTTGTTTGACCAACTTCAGGGTGCCACATGTTTCACAAAGATAGACCTCAGGTCCGAGTATCATCAGCTAAGAGTTCGGGATGCGGTATGGTCATTATGAGTTTGTAGATATGTCTTTTGGACTAACAAATGCTCCTGCAGCTTTCATGGACCTGATGAACAGTGGGTTCAAACCATATTTGGATATGTTCGTGATTGTGTTCATTGATGATATCCTTATATACTCTCGGAGTGAGGAGGAGCATGTCGCTCATTTGAGAGTAGCGCTTCAAAATCTCAAGGATCTCCAATTGTATGCCAAGTTCATCAAGTGCGAGTTTTGGTTGAACTTGGTAGCAATTTTGGGCCATGTGGTATCAAGCGAAGGCATAAAAGTAGATTCTTAGAAAATTGAGGTGGTGAAGAATTGGCCTAGACCGGTGAATCCTTCAGATATTCAGAGTTTCTTAGGTTTATCTAGCTATAACCAGATATTTGTTGAAGGTTTTTCATCCATTGCAGCACCCTTGGCCAAATTGACTCAAAAGAAGGTAAAGTTCCAATGGTCGGAGGCTTGTGAGAAGAGCTTCCAAGAGTTGAAGAATCAACTTACTACAGCATCGGTGTTGACCCTACCCGAGGGTACCAATGGTTTTGTGTTGTATTGTGATTCTTCGAGAATCGAACTCGGGTGTGTATTGATGTAGCGGGGGAAAGTGATAGCATATGCCTCCCGACAGTTGAAGATCCATGAGAAAAATTACCCAACCCATTATCTTGAGTTGGCAGCGGTGGTGTTCGCATTAAAGATGTGGCGGCATTACTTGTATGGGGTGCATGTGGATGTATTTACGTCTCTCTGATATCTAAGTTTTTTAAATGAGACGGTTCACAAAATTCACCACAAGAGCTTACAATATGTGTTCACACAGAAAGATCTCAATCTATGACAAAGAAGGTGGTTTGAGCTACTCAAGGACTACGATATGAGTGTCCTTTACCATTCGGATAAGGCTAATGTGGTAGCGGACACACTTAGTAGACTCTCTATGGAGAGTGTGTCTCAGGTGGATGAGGGGAAGAAGGATCTAGTAAAAGATGTACATCGACTGGCAAGGTTGGGAGCTAGATTGGTCGACTCAACCGATGGCGGTGTTGTTGTCCAGAACGGATCAGAATCGTCCTTGGTGACTGATGTGAATGCTAGAAAGATGAGGACCCAATTCTAGTTAAGTTGAAGGAAGACATTCGAAGTCAAAAGGTGGAGATCTTCTCCCAAGGGGGGAGATGGTGTGCTTCGATACCGGGGTCGCCCATGTGTTCCGGATGTTGATGCCTTAAGGAGCCGGATGTTGCATGAGGCTCATGGATCACGGTATTCTATTCATCCAGGTTCCACCAAGATGTATTGTGATTTACGGGAGATTTATTGGTGGAATGGAATGACGAAGGATATTGCAGAATTCGTAGCCAAGTGCCCGAACTATCAGCAAGTAAAGGTGGAGCATCAAAGGCTGGGAGGTGTACTTCATGATATTAGCATTCCTAATAGGAAATGGGAAGAGATTAACATGTATTTCATAACAGGATTACCTCATACTCGTCGACAATATGACTCCATTTGGGTGGTGGTGGACAGGTTGACCAAGGCTGCACATTTTCTACCGGTTAAAACCACAGATTCGGTGGAGGATTATGCCAAACTATATCTGGGAGTTACACAAAGTTTGTCACGATCCAAAAGTACACCCGAATCATAGACATGGGAAAAGGAGCCCCGAGAGACCCCAAGTCGACCCATGGTATGAGCATACATCTAATTCAATCACATGAGCAGAAGACTTCGCATAGAGAACGTAATCATAACATAACATAAGGAAAAACAGTACAAAACTTATACAATACGGCCGAATACAACTTTTTAGTCTGATAAGCCTCTAAACATGAAAGGCGGATTGATGGGACAACTCCCCAACTAATCCAACATCCAGAAACTGAAGGAATAACATAGAGTGTGAACATGTAGCCCTCGGAACATGAGGACTCACCAAGTACGCTGTGAGCAAGTCCAAATCTATCTACGAGTGAGGATGAGCCTGAGAACTGTGACCTATATCATTAGACGATACAACATAGAAAGTATGCGGTTAGTACATGGAATGTACTTAGTATGCAAGGTAAGTAAAACAGACAATTAAAACATGTAGGAAACTCATAAATGGTCATAAGAGTAGGACAACATGCTCATATCACAAATCATTATAACATATTATACAACTCAAGGTTTTCAAAACATTCATAACATAAACATAGTCATAATCATAATAGAAGAAACTCGCTTAACATAACTTGAGCCAACATACATAATTATAACATACGTAAATCGTGAGGAACAATGGGAGATTCTCTTAACCGACATACACCATATGAGCACACATGAAACATGACTTATAACCCTATTGGGGAGGGTGTTCGTATCTTGCCAAGGGTAGGAACAATGAAGGTCGTGATCACACATGAAAAGGGCCATTTGGGCCAGGGACAAAACATGAATTGGTCCCAACATACCTACGGTGGCACGTATTTCATGAGATCCGGGGCTTAACTTGAGCCCCGAACCTACTCGGTGTTCGATACTACTCCAAAAATATACATAGTGCTCATAATAATACATACATGAGTTCATGGGATAGTTAAATCATGATAATTGTGAACATGCTTGAACATATGTGAAATAGCCATGACTTGAGGTCCGTGAGTCGGCCAAACATAATTCATGCTTAATAAAATACATACATACTTGTAGATCATGCATATAGTTTTAATTTCCATAATATAATAATAGATAACATAATATATTCATGATTTAATTCATAATACATGTTGGGCTTATCAAAAACATCNATAACATAATATATTCATGATTTAATTCATAATACATGTTGGGCTTATCAAAAACATCAATGGATCATAAATCGGTTTATCATGGGCATGCATAATCGAGCTTAAACGATTAGAAATTTGAAGTCAGCCATATTAATAACAATTTAGAGCTCAAAAAAAGATCAAAATCAGTAGATAATGATAGGGTTTCAAAACCGCAAGACCCATAATTAAATCATTAAATTTTATACAAACCAATTATGAAACCCAATGAGTTTTTAAATAAATTTTGAGAAATTTATAGAGAAGGAACGTGGGTGTGGATGAATCCACCCATTGAAGACCTTACATACCTGGGATTATCAACTCCTAACCCTCCTTAAAAGTCCAAGAATGAAATTGAAGGAATTGAGGTGAAAAGCTTGAAATCCCCTTGAATCACCTCCCAAAGTTCTTGCATGCATGAATGAGAGTTTAGAATAAGTCATTCTCTTAAGAACCTAGCTTTCCTAAGCCAAAATGTTGTAGTTTAGGGCCTTATATCATGAAAAATTCAAAAATACCCTTAATGAACCTGTTCTGAAATATGGCCGAATGGAACCCAGAAGTGGTACCAACGGGTCGTGGGAACCACCAACGACCCATCATGTCCCTCGTTGAATGGATTGCTAAATGTCTTCTCTTGGAACTAACCAACGGACGGACAGGACGACTCATTCTCTGAAACCACTATCCGTTACACCCTCCATTGTTTGCTCATCATAAAATCTGAACCCACTTACCACGAGCCTCACCAACACTCGTGGTTCCTTCCAACGAGTCATGGTCTCAACCCATCACCTACACTGGAAATTATTAACCTCCAACAACGACCACAATCAACGACTCGTGGTTTCTCCTAACGGGTCATCGGGTCGTCTGTTGCATGTCTCCTGAAGAACCTAACTCCTTCCCATGACTTCTAAGGACATCCCGTTGTATCCCACAACGGGTCATCATACCTCTCGTTGTCTCCACTGCCACCAACATTTCCCCAACCAACGACAACATACAACGACTTGTGGTTTGATACCACGAGTCATTCTGTGGTCCGTGCTATGATATTTTGCCAGTTTTCTGCACTTTTCAAATTAAACACCCGGGTCTATTCTTAGGTCTTCCCGGGGTATTATAACATCTACCCCTTGGAATAATTCGTCCTCGAATGTATGGAACAAGAAGCAAACAAAAACATACAATTTATCATAGCCATATACTGATCATTTTAACCAAAATTTTCACGGAATGACTACCTCCGAACCAAACCACATAGCTGAACTGATCTCATGCTTCACATACACATTCATACACATAAAAGAAACTTGCACACATGAAATGAACATGAAAACTAAATGGGATCATAGAGTAGAACTGATACCTCAAGTCAGAATTGAGCTGGTAGAGACCAAATGTGGGTATCTAGCCATCATATCCGCTTTGGCTTCCCTCGTAGCTCCCTCAACATGTTGTCTCCATAAAACCTTTACTGAAGTTACCTCTTTGTTCCTCAACTTTTGAACCTGACGATCCAAGATTTCAATGAGAATTTCTTCATAATTGAGGTTGTCTTTTACTCCAATGCTGTCTACCGGGACTAACAAGGCTGGATCGGCCAAACACTTTTTCAAAAGCAACACATGGAAGATGGGATGAACTGAAGATAACTCTGATGGCAAGTCCAACTCATATGCCACCTTACCAACTCTTCTCAAAACCCGATAGGGACCAACATAGCGGGGACTAAGTTTCCCTTTCTTTTTGAACCGCATGACTCCCTTCATGGGATATACCTTTAGAAATACCCAGTCGTCCACATCAAACTCCAAATCTCTTCTCCTCACACCAGCATATGATTTCCGATGACTCTGAGCGGTTTTTAACCAGTCCCTTATCAACTGGACCTTCACCATCGCCTCGTGAATCACATTTGGCCCTATCATAGCTGTCTCACCAACCTCAAACCATTCGATGGGAGATCTACACCTCTGCCCATAGAGGGCCTCGAACGGTGCCATCTGGATACTAGAGTGATAACTGTTATTATAAAAAAATTCGATCAAGGGCAAATGATCATCCCAACTACCTTTAAAATCCATAACACATGCCCTCAATATATCCTCAAGAGTTTGGATTGTTCATTCTGCCTGGCCATCTGTTTGTGGATGGAATGTTGTGCTGAGCTTAATCTGAGTCCCAAGGCCCTTCTGAAAAGATCGCCAGGACTGGGAGGTAAACTGAGTACCTCGATCTGAAATAATAGACAAGGGCACCCCATGAAGTTGAACCAACTTCAGAATATACAACTTGTCATAATCATCCACTGAATCCATGGTCTAGACTGGTAGGAAGTGTGCATCCTTTGTTAACCTATCTACGACCACCCAAATGGAATCATAGTGTCGGCGAGTACGAGGTAGGCTAGTAATAAAATCCATATTAATCTCTTCCCACTTCCAAGAGGGAATGCTAATATCCTGAAGTATAGCTCCCAGCCTTTAGTTCTCGACCTTCACCTGCTGACAATTTGGACACTTGGCTACGAACCCTGCGATATCCATCTTCATACCATCCCACCAATAGATTTACAGCAAGTCCCTATACATCTTCGTGGATCCCGGATGGATGAAATATCTGGTACCATGTGCCTCATGCAATATCCGGACTCTCAAATTATCAACGTCCGAAACACATAGCCGACCCTAGTATCGAAGGAAATCATCTACCCCTTGGGAGAAAACCTCCACCTTTTGACTTTGCACTGCTTTCTTTAGCCTTCTCAAAATCAGATCCTCATCTTGCTTAGATTTGACATCGATCACCAAGGACGATTCTAACCCATTCTAACCCCCAACCTTGCAAGTCGGTCGAGTCGATCAATCTAACCCCCAACCTTGCAAGTCGGTGGAAATCTCTCACCAAATCCTTCCTTCGGTCATCCACGTGGGACACACTCTCCATAGAGAGCCTACTAAGTGCATCCGCAACAACATTAGCCTTGCCCGGGTGGTAACGGACACTCATATCATAGTCCTGTAGAAACTCCAACCACCTCCTTTGCCGAAGATTGAGTTATTTCTGCGTGAACACATATTGCAAGATCTTGTGATCCTTGAACATGTCCACATGAACTCCATACAAGTAATGCCACCATATATTCAGTGAAAACACCACCACGGCCAACTCAAGATCATGGGTCGGGTAATTCTTTTCATGAACCTTTAATTGTCGAGAGGCGTATGCTATCACCTTCCACCGTTGCCTCAACACACATCCCAGTCCGACTCTCGAAGCATCACAATACACAAAAAAGCCATCAGTTCCCTCAGGTAAAGTCAACACTGGTGTTGAATTGAGTCAGGTCTTCAATTCCTGGAAGCTTTTCTCACACTCCTCTGACCATTGAAACTTTATCTTTTTCTGAGTCAACTTGGTCAAAGGTGCCGCAATAGATAGAAACCCTAAACAAACCTTCGGTAGTAGCTTGCTAGGCCCAAGAAACTCCGAATTTCTGAAGGATTCACCAGTGTAGGCCAATTCTTCACTGCTTCGATTTTCTGAGAATCCACCCTTATGCCCTCACTCAACACCACATGGCCCAGAAATGCCACTGAGTCCAGCCAAAATTCACACTTGCTAAACTTTGCATACAACTAACGATCCTTGAGGGTCTGAAGCACTACTCTCAAATGAGCGGCACGCTCCTCCTCCCTCTAGGAGTATATAAGGATGTCATCAATGAACACAATCACCAACATGTCCAAATATGCCTTGAATACCCTGTTCATTAGATCCATAAAAGTTTTAGGAGCATTGGTTAGTCCAAATGACATAACTACAAACTCATAATGGCCATACCAGGTCCTGAAGGCTGTCCTTGGGATATCACTCTCCCGGACTCTCTGCTTGTGATACCCAGACCTGAGATCTATCTTTGAGAAACACCTGACACCCTGGAGATGGTCAAACAAATCATCAATCCTGGGGAAGGGGTACCTGTTCTTGACGGTGACCTTATTAAGTTGTCGATAATCAATACACATTCGAAGGGAACCATCCTTCTTCCGAACAAATAGAACCAGCGTTCCCCATGGAGACTTTCTCTATCTAATGAAACCCTTATCCAACAAGTCCTTCAACTGTTCCTTAACTCTTTTAGCTCAGGTAGGGCCATCCTGTAAGGAGGAATAGAGATAGGTTGCGTATCGGGCAGTAGATCAATTTCGAAATCAATTTTCCTTTCTGGAGGAACACCTAGTAAATCACCAGGAAAAACCTCCGGATACTTGCACACCACTAGAATTGACTGAATAGTCGGGGTCTCAGAATCTACATACTTAATCCGAACTAGGTGGTACATGCAACCCTTTGAGATCATTTTCCTAGCCTTAAGATATGAAATAAACCGACCGGTTGGTACAACTAAATTACCCTTCCATTCCAAAACTGACTCACTTGGAAATCGAAATTCCACTGCATGGGTCCTACAATTAATCAAATCATAACATGCAAACAACCAATCCATACCCAAAATGATGTCAAAATCAGTCATGGCTAATTCTACTAAGTCTGCCGGAGGTAACCTTATGCAACACCGTATGGGGCAACCTCTATATACCCGCCTAGCTACAACTAATTCAATGCCTGGAGTAGATACAGAGAATAGTTCTGATAGAATTTTAGGACTAACTCCAAAACTACTAGCAATGTAAGGGGTCACGAAGGACAAGGTAGCTCCTGGATCTAACAAAGCATAAGCATTAATATGGAAAACTTGCAACATACACGTGACCACATCTGGCGAAGCCTCCTGCTCCTGGTAAGGAACTAGGGCATAAGACCTGTTTTGACGCTAACCACCTACCGAACTAGTGGAGGCACCTTGATGAGGGGGTCGTGCTGCTGGAGCGGTAGAACTGGCTGTGGGGCAATCTCTGATCCTGTGCCCGGGTTCACCATATCAGAAACAAGCATCCGCATCGAAAAGGCACCTCCCAAGGTGATTTTTGCCACTTCTCGCACAAGCTACCATGCTACCATGATCCCTCAAGCCTGTAGCCCTTCTCCTCTGGTCACCCCTGAAACTGGATGGCGTGTTAGCTGATGATGGAGCTGGAGCAGTGGACTTGTGCTGGGACTGCTGACGTGATCCACCTCTTGACCTGTCCTTAGAAACCCCGTAGCTGTCGGTCCTGGCCCTCTTGGCCTGTCTCTACCTCCTATAGACCGACTCCATCTGCCGGGCATGCAATACAATATGGGGAAAGTCGATGTCCTAGTGTAGCATGGAATACAGTAAGCTACTACTCCATGCGCAAAGCGGATCACCCGAGCCTGTTGATCCACCACCAACTCTAGAGCATATTTATATAGCTAAGTGAACTCAAAGGCATACTACTGGACTGATATGTTGCCTTACTTCAAACTCACAAACTCAGCCACCTTGAGCTCTCTCATCTCCCGAGGGAAGAACCGATCCATGAACGCGGTATGGAACTCATCCCAACCTATCGGGCCTGCAACCACTCTCCTAGAACCTCTCCATTTCTTAAACCATATATGTGCTACCCCCTTGAGTTGATAGGAGGTCAATCAACACATTCCCCATTGTTCACCCCTATAACCTGGGTGATCTTCAGAATTTCCTCAATAAAGTCATGTGGGTCCTCGTCTACCTTCGATCATGTGAACTCCGAAGGGCTCATTCTCTAAATGTCCCTCACCCTAGCAGCTGCCGCATTCCCATTTTTCGGATAATGTGCCACATTCTGATTCTAATCCTGAGCTGTCATGGCCTGTGCCAACATCTGAATCGCTGCCCTAAACTCAACGTGGGCGGCTGTCCCTGGTACGTGCTCCTCATGAACAGGTGCAGCTGGATGATGCTCTCCATCATGGTCACCCTCATGATCATTACCATTATATCTCCTCATGGAATTTACTCGGCATGGAGACATGATTCTGCAAACGCGAATAACATGAATTAAAGGCGTAAAGGACGTTCATCGCACGACATAGATCATGAAAGAAGGGAACATTCCTAAACATCTAGTAGCCTCTTCATCATAAGTGTGGCGCGCTTCACACCCATGAAAAAGACTCTACTTAACGCGACTTTCAGACTCCCTGGGACACATAAACCAAGTTTGTCACGACCCAAACATACACCCAGATCGTAGACACGGGAAAAGGAGCCCCGAGAGACCCCAAGTCGACCCATGGCATGAGCATACATCAAATTCAATCACATGAGAGGAATACTTAGCATAGAGAACGTAATCATAACATAACATAAGGAAAAACAGTATAAAACTTATACAATATGGCGGAATACAACTTTTTAGTCAAATAAGCCTCTATCTACGGGTGGAGATAAGCCTAAGAACTAGGACCTGTATCATGAGACGATACAACATAAAAATTATGCGGTCAGTACGTGGAATATACTAAGTATGCATGGTAAGTAAAGCGGACATTTAAAACATGTAGGAAACTCATAAATTGTCATAAGAGTAGGATAGCATGCTCGTATCATAAATCATAATAACATATTATACAGCTCAAGGTTTTCAAAACATTCGTAACATAAACATAGTCATAGTCATAATAGAAGAACCTCGCTTTAACATAACTTGAGCCAACATACATAATCATAACATGCGTAAATCGTGAGGAACGGTGGGAGATTCTCTTAACCGACATACCCCATATGAGCACACATGAAGCACGACTTGTAACCCTATTCGGGAGGGTGTTCATACCTTGCCAAGGGTAGGAACCATGAAGGGAATGATCACACATGAAAAGGGCCATTTGGGCTAGGGACAAAACATGAATGGGTCCCAACATACCTACGGTGGCACGTAGTTCATGAGATCCGGGCTTAATATGAGCCCCGAACCTACTCGGTGTTCGATATTACTCCCAAAACATACA
>JACEIK010002657.1:107594-128517 GCA_018107945.1 Datura stramonium
TGCCATGGCCTCTCCTTGCCGACTTTCGCCCGTTGCTTCCAACTCCAATCCTTTCCTTCACCAACTTCTGATTTAGTTCCTAAAAATCATTAAAACCTACCAAACAAGGACTAATTATGTTGGTTAGCACATATATTCACATTTATATAAAATTACATGAAAATGTATAAAATAACTTAGACAACATGACTAATTCAAGTGGTAAAGCGTATCACGGGCATGATATTTTTGCCCGTGATCAGACGACGATTTCTTGGGCGTATTTTATGAAAATAACTCTGCAGCGATGCTCTCTGCAACCTTATACTTCAATACCCTGAGTTAATTTGGATTTGGACGGCGTTTAGCAGCGTAATCGGACGATTATTAAATGTTTTCCTCGGTCTCCCTCTGTTCTGGCCGAGATTTGTGAATTATAATCTAACTTCTAAGTGTGAGGCCTTTATATACTTGAGGAAGAAGAGAAGGCAACATGGCACGCTTCCCAATGCACTGATTCTGCTTCGTGCCACGTTGGCTAATGTGGAGGAGCAGCTCTGTGCCACTTTGCCCCTCTGGACAGCTTGGTTCGGCCTCCTCTCGCGAAATCCTGACTTGACACTCGTTCAACCTTTCCCCGGGCCCTTTCCTCGTACTTATGACACTCTAAAACTCTCAACCAACATATGAATAGGCCAACTAAACATTAGAAACTTACGGGGTGTAAAAACTAGGAATATAATTTTTATTGAAATCATCATAAAATCAGCCCATGCTTCACAATTTGATAATAAAAACATAATCAATTCATACCCATGCAAAGAAATTGAAGATTCATGCATTTGGGTATAAACCCCATACTTGATCATAGGAAATTCTCATACTTATATAGGAATTGGACATGAGTATGGAAGAAGACACCCACTCATAACCCTACATACCTGGAAGGGATTGATTCTATAACTTCTCTGATTTCCCAAGAAGAATTTGAATGAAAACCTTGAAGAATTGCTCTAGATCACCTCTTCAACATCTCAAGCTTGCATGCATGGAATGAAATAACTTAGAATAGGTTTTCCATTCCTTAAACCTGCTAAAACAAGCCTTAAAAGACATAGTATAGGGCCTTAGTACATGGAACTGACGAAAATACCCTTACTGATTATGCAGAAAATTCTTCACTGGACAAACCAACGGGCACCGCAACGGGTCTTTGGAAGATACCACGACCCGTGGTGACGATCCGTCCTGTACATTGTCCAGGCTTAAGCCTCAGCTCAACCCAAAACTTGAAACGACTAGTCGTCATATCATACAATTGGTCGTTCTCTCGGCCATTGTTTCCTCCTGCAACATTGTCACCTCATCCTATAACAAGTCTCACCACAATTCGTTACATCATCACACAAGTCATGGTTTCCTTCCATCAAACCAACTGGAAATTTAGCCCCTCAAATGACGACTACTGACAATGGTCCGTGGTAACTCATGACGGGTCGTGGGATGAACTGTCACTTCCCTGATGCTAAGGTCCATCTCCCACCACAACCACAAATGACGATTCATTTTTTTCCACAATGAGTCGTCACATCGATTGTTTCTTCCACTATCCCCAGACCAGATGTTTTCCACGGCTCATCCTAATGGGTCGTTGGTTGGACCAACGATCCGTAGGGTCACCCGTTTTGCAATATTTTTCCTAGTTTCAGCAGTTTTCAACTTCTAACTCCCGGGTCTACTCCTAATCACTTCAAGGGTATTACAATAAATCACCTTGGGAACATTCATCCTCGAATGTAGGAAACAAGTAAAAGACAGAAACACGCAATTATCATATTCCGATACTAATCATTTAACCCAAAAACTAATGGAATGACTACCTCCGGTTCAAAATATATAGCTGAACTCAATTCACAAATCACATACACACTCATATATATAAAAGAAACTTGTGTGCATGAACTAAACATGAAACTAAATAGAGTCATAGAGCAAAACTGATACCTCAAGTCGGAACTGAGCCGATAGAGAATAAGTGTGGGTATTTNATACCTCAAGTCGGAACTGAGCCGATAGAGAATAAGTGTGGGTATTTAGCCATCATATCTTCTTTGACTTTCCACGTAGCTCCTTCAATATGCTGATTACTCCATAAAACTTTAAATGAAGCTACTTCCTTGTTCCTTATCCTCCGAACCTAGCGATCCAATATTTCCACCGGAACTTCCTCATAGCTAAGGCTATCCTTTACACCAACGCTGTCCACCGAAACTACTAGAGCTGGATATCCCAAACATTTCTTCAAAAGCGATACATGAAACACGGGATCTATGAAAGATAACTCTGAGGGAAAGTCCAACTCATACGCCACCTTACCAACTCTTCTCACAACTCTGTAGGTACCAACATAGCGGGGACTTTCCTTTCTTCCCAAACCGCATGACTCCTTTAATGGGAGATACCTTCAGAAATACTCAAGCGTCCACCTCGAACTCCAACTCTCTCCTCCTCACATTAGCAGATGACTTTTGTCAACTCTGAGCGGTTTTCAGACTGTCCCTTATCAACTGAACCTTCACCATAGCCTCATGATTCAAATCTGGCCCTATCATAGTTTCCTCACCAACCTCAAACCATCCGATTGGAGATCTACATCTCCGCCCATAGAGAGCCTCGAACGGTGCCATTTGGATACTCGAGTGATAGTTTTTATTGTAAGCAAACTCGATAAAGGGCAAGTGATCATCCAAACTACCTTTAAAGTCCATCATATATGCTCTCAACATGTCCTCAAGAGTTTGAATTATCCACTCCACCTGACCATCCATTTGCGGATGAAATGTTGTACTGAGTTTAACTTGAGTCCCAAGCCTTTTTTGAAAAGGCCGCCAAAACTAAGATGTAAATTGAGTACCTTGTTCTGAAATAATGGACAAGGGCACTCCATGTAATCGAACCAGCTCCCAGGTATATAGTTTGGCATAATCATCCACTGAATCTATGGTTTTGATCGGTAGAAAGTGTGCAACCTTTGTCAACCTGTCTACCACCACCCATATAGAATCATACTGTCGCAAGTACGAGGTAGGCTTGTGATGAAATCCATATTAATCTCTTCCCACTTCCATGTTGTAATGCTAATATCCTGAAGTACTCCTCCTGGCCTTTGATGCTCGACCTTTACTTGCTGACGGTTCGGGCATCTGGCTATGAATTCTGCAATATCCTTCTTCATGCCATCCCACCAATATATTTCTCGTAAATCAAGATACATCTTGGTAGCACCTGGGTGGAAAGAATATCTCGATCCATGAGGCTCATGCAATATCCAACTCCTCAAATCATCAACATCTGGAACACATAGGCGACCCTGGTATCGCAGCACACCATCTTCCCTTTGGGAGAAGATGTTGTGCTCCAGCACACTCGCAAGTATACGCGGTCGTACAAGTAATACAGTGGCCCTTTTTCATAGCCGGATGCCGAACCCACAGGGACTGGACCAATTAGTGATTATTCAAGTTCAAGTGTAAAAACTAACCTTCACAAGTATTGATTATAGAATTTTTTGCTAAATTCTAATTAAGTCTAGGGGTGATAACAAAATACTCAAGAAACGATATAAGAAGCAACTATAGTTAAGGCCTAATAATCATGCAATACTACAATTCACAATGGTTCGAGCATGGAAACTTCAGTTGCTGTCTCACATAATTAAAATGCTATGTTCATGGTCTTTCGAGCATCTGAACATGAAAAACTAGTCTCACACCTATATCGTTGAGCGGGGATGTGACATCCTAATTCGTGAGAAATTTAAATACATGGATGTGGTTTACAGATTTTGCACCCTTGATTATGGACTTTCGTACCTCTAATCATTTACCCAGACTTAGCTTCACAACTATTTCTACAACTGGTGGTGATAATTCTAAGTCGGTGTGTAGCTCATTCTGTTTAGAAACCAAGCAAGGTAAATTAGGTATAATTTCTATCCTAATCGCGAATCCTATCGTAAAGGTAATAACTTTCTCCCTACATTCTCATACTCTAGCCTAGGGTTACTCTTTCAAGCTTCTACCCAATCTTAACGCATTTGTTTTCATGGTGATCAAGTATAAAAACATTAATAATAAAGAATGTAAGACAAAACAACAATTAAAACTCAAACCAATGATGAATTCATGCATTTACAATCATATTACGTAGCCTTAACCCTAGAGAAAGGGTTTTAGCCACTCATGTTCTTACAAATACTCAAACACATATTCAAAGTAATGTACTTATAAGAATAATTAAAAGAGAAGGCAAAACAATGAATCCTAGGTAGAGTTCTTCACTTCTCCCTTTGCTCCTTTACGGTTTCCCAAAGATATTTCGTGATAAATGATTTTAGGAGCTAAGGTTTTAATTTATACTAAATGAAAAATTACACTTTTTGGCTGGCCATGGACTGCCTCCGTGTCACGGAGAAAATGCAGACAACTACTGGATTCTCGGTAGTCGCATGTCTTGGACGCAGGCTATGCGCGATGCCCGACGTGGCACGTCCCTCTTTGTGCACAACGCCCAGCGTTACACAGGAGCTGGCGAGCAGCAATGCCTAGCATGGCATGGAGCCAACGCACAGGTGCACTGGAATGCCTCTTCTCGCACGCATGGAATGAGCGTGGCACGACATTGTGTGCGGCACGCTGCCTGGCACGACCAACCTTGCCATGGCATGCCATCTTGCAATCTTTTGCAATCCAAGCCAGCTCCATTTCTTTGCTTCAACCATCATTGTTTAGTCTCTCATATGTATTTTACACCTACAAAATATGGACTAATCATGTTAGTTAGTGCATACCCAAATATTCAAAATCACATGAGAATGTAATTAATTTAATTGACAAACATGACTTAATTAAGTTATAAAATAGCACTTGGGCACGTAATTATTGATGTCCCCCGCAAGTGTACGGGTCGTACAAGTAATATAGTGGCCCTTTTAAGAGCCGAAATGTCGAACCCACAGGGTCTGGTTCAGCGAATTATCAAGTTCAAGTGTTAGTTAAGAGGTTGATTTTAGAAGTTTTCGATAATTTGTAATTAAATGTTGAGGGTGACACGAAATAATCTGGAAGCAATACAAAACAAAACTAAAGTTAAGGCCGGATAATCATGCAATGCTACAATTCGTAATGGGTTAAGTATGAAATTATCAATTTTTGTCTCACATAATTAGAATTGCATTTTCATGGTCTTTCAAACCTCTAAACACGACAAACTAGCCTCACTACTACATCGTTGAGCGAGGATGTCATTTTTAGTTCGTGGGCAATTCACTACGTGGATGTGGTTTATGGGGTTTATGCCGCTTGATTGGGGACTTCCATTGCCTCCAGCCATTTAACCAACCTTAGCTTCACAACTACTTTATGAGCGGTGATGTGATAATTCTTAGTCGGTGTCTTACTATCTTCCCATTTTATCAATAAAGCAAGGTAAATTAGGTATATTCCTATCCCTAACCACAAATCTTATCAAAAGACAAGGGCATTTCCCTACATTCTTATGTTCTTGCCTGGGGATTACTCTTCCAAGCTTTCACCTAAGAGCAACTTGTTTTCATGGTGATCAAGCATTAAAAAAATAATAATGAAGATTGTTAGACAAAACAATAATTAACATCTCAATTTAAAAAAGCCAGATTCATGCGAATTATAATCATCTTACATAGCCTCAACCATAGATGGAGGGTTCTAGCCACTCATGTTTGTACAAATACTCAAAAACATGTTTAGATAATATACTTACAAGAATAGATGAAAAGAAACCAAGAAAATATGAACCTAATAGGAGTTCTTCAAGTCTCCTTAACGCACCTCCTTGTTTTTCCATAAAATAGTATGTTAAATGATTTTAGAAGCTAAGGGTTCAATTTATACTATGCTGAAAAAATGCAAAATTTGGCCCCTGGTGGAACAGCAATGTCACGGAGATGAATGCCCTAATTGACCTCCGTGACATGGAGTAACTCTTTAGGTGTGCCAAAAAATGCAATTTTTGGCCAAGTGTTGTCGCGTTAGTGACGTGCCCGGCCCTATCGCGCAGGGTGCCAGTTATTGCATGTTTTTCTTGTTGACTTTCACGATTTGCTCTTGATTCCATTCCTCCACTTCACCAAATCCTGAATTAGTTCCTCAAATGCATTATTAACCTTCAAAAACAAGGACTAATCATGTTGGTTAGTATATATATTCACATTCACATAAAATTACATGAGAATGTATATAAATAAGTAGATAAACAAGACTAAATTGATTATGCCCAAGATCACTACCCCACATTTAAAGCCTTGAGTAGATCTTCGAACAACTCTTTTATATCTCATGCACATGAAGACTAACACATAGCTAATTGAAGTAAGACAATTCTAGCTAAGGCCACACCGATAGTTTTAGATGGAAAGTAAAAATAGAGCATGAAAGATTTAACCATTAAAATCAAATATAACTACATAAAGACTTCCTAGCCTCAAGAATCAACTCTCAATCTCAACAAACTCACAATACAAATCATCGATCAGAAATTCGACATAAGATTTTATCTTCATTAAACATGTGCCCTCACAACAAGAGTTACCCATTTCTCTCTGAGTTCTTCAAATTTAGAACATGTGGGTCTATGCATAAGAGATAAGCTCACTCTCACAAAAAGTTCACATTCCACATGTGTTGACCCATAAGCTTGCCTTTAGTGTTTTATTCCACTAATTTATGAATGTTCAAAAGTAAGATCAAGTAGGACTTAATGGGATATAATGTAAGCTAAAGGCGGGTAGGTACTATTATGGCTAGTAATAGTGACTATCTTCGCTAAGTGCTTTTAATACATCAGTTTCTTGAAATTCCCCTCCTCTTACTTCACCTTTATTCTTTTCTCTCCCATTTTTCCTCTCTTTTGTTTTCCCATTTCATTAGGCACTTAAGCTATTAGTAAGTGCTTAAGAAAATTTTATTTTCTCTTTTCTTCTTCTACTCCTAATAACTCTTATTCATTTTTAAAAAAGTGCACCTCTAGTCTTTTCTTTAACTCCCACATCTACTCTTTTCTTTCTTCTTCCAACTCCTCCTCTCACTTCTTTTGCATTTTCATAGGGTGCTTAGGAGTTTTGGATGGAAATTCAAGGCAAATGAAAAGAAATAATTAAGCTCATTTGTGGCTAGCAAAGAATAGGCTAAATGCTCAATGGGGCTAACTAGGATCAAACATTCAAGGTAGGTAAAGCAAGGGATAAAAATTAGGCTCATTCAAACAAATATAAATCATCTCTACAATTTACATCCTCATTTCGCTTTACATATACACCAAGAAAGTTCTAGACACTAAAAAACATCAAGGAATATTCAAAAACCATACACTCACAGCACATGCTCAATTAAAGACAAATTCAGTAGACCTTTAACTCAGTTAATCACAAGAATGCAGAATTGACTTTAAGCACCTCGAGTCATATCAAGAGCCTAGGTGTACGAAACAAAGTTATACATTTTCTTACATGCTTCAAAATTAATAGCACTTTCATCTCAAAATCATGTATAGCACATAACAAGAACATCAAGCCATCAATCAATGAGGATTAAAAATAAAAACCTATTGACCAATTTTCCCTCAAGATGGTCGTCATCCATCCATCATCGGGAAAAGTCCTAACTATGACTAAAGTATTATGTACAGACAAAGAAAATTTTTATTCATCAGTTCAAAGTGCCCCCCATCGAAAAAGAACCGAAAAAAAAAACCAACGGGTGAGTGAATCATGCTCAAGTTAAACTTTTTCATCAACCAATACCATATAAAGCACTAATTCACCAAATCATTAAAGCAAAAGAAAATTTTTGAAATTTCCACCTCACCCCACACTTACAATATGATATGTCCCTAAATTATCAAATTAAAATATAAAAGGGTTAAGAAATACTCCCTGAGGCCTCTCGGCTAGCTACAACATGTTTTCTTTCATTTTTGCACAAGTGGGTTATCGACCCGACCTTATCCTCTTTCATGCTTTTTAGCTTCCTCTTCCAAGGTTACTCGGACTTCCCTCAGCACGTGGCAGATTACCACCAACAACAACAAAGTGAAAATACATAAATCAAAAAGGGAAACAAAATTATACTGTGGTACCTTAGGTTGCCTCCCAAGCATCTCTGATTTTTATGTCACGGCATGACGTGCACTATCCTTCTCAGGAAATCCTCAAACCAGTATTCCCTTTTGAGAACCATCTTCTTCTCTTTTATTTTCAAGGAACAACTCCACTCTGTCCTTTGTAATTTTCCAACTTTTTCTCTAACTTAAGCCCTCCATTAGACTCGGCTGAAATGTGATCATCTCCTGCAACCGTGGACCTATGGAATCTGCCACCCCACACTTAGCCTCTGAAAACACACTGACCTTACAAAGGTCTTTGTAGTGTGTGGGTGGGTTGATCTCTTGGTAAACTCGGAAGAGCTCTTCTTCATCATGACCCTCATTTAAGGGTCCCTACTCTTACATTTATAATTTCTCCGTTGGCCAAGAATGGCCGTCCCAAAATCATAGGTACCTTATCACATCAACTTTAAAATCATGTATGATGAAATCAGCGGGTATAATGAACTACCCATTTTGATGAGAGGTCCTCGGTTATTCCTTACGGTGTCACGTGGGATTTTGTGCGCTATGTTTTGCCCAGCATCACTCGTGGCCCTCGGCTGACCCAAACACAAGGTGTTAAATAAAGATAGGGGCATTAGATTTGCTGCTGCCTCTAAGTCATAGGAAGCTCTTATCACTTCATCTTTGCCAATTTGTATGTGGAGGGTAAAACTCCTTGGGTCTTTGAGCCTTTTAGGTATCTTGCTCATTACCTGTGATTTGTACTCATTTGTCGGTGCGACAGTTTGAACATCCACCAATCTGACTATGTTGATACCACATCTTTCAAATTACTTAGCATACTTGGGCATTCCTGCAAACATCAAGCAAGGCAAATTGATATGAAGTTCTTCGAAAATATCAAAGAACTTTTAAAGCATTATCTCTGCTCTTTTTAAGTCTTTGCTAGAATGGTGGTGAATTGGTCTCTATGCTGGTTGAAGTGATGATTGTGCATTTTTGCACAGCACTCTGATTATCACCCTTGTCAGTAAGTGTTCCCTTTCTAACCAACTCATTTGCACCTCATTTTATTTTCCTTTGGTGGTGCATCAGCCAATTGCCTTCCACTCCTCGGAGAAATGGCATTGACCTGTCGGGGTTTGTATCTGTGTCACTGAGTAATCCTCCCTGAGGTATGGTGTGCTGAGCAGCTACTAATGGCCATGTGCTTCTCTAGATTGTGGGTGGCCAGCGCTAATTTTCAAATCGATGCCATCTACTTTGATTCTTTTTGCCAATTGGAGTGCAGCATTAAGCCTCATTTCACAACATCTCCTCATTGTTGTTGTTCGGCGGCCACCATTCTGCTTGTTCAGCTGCTGATATGTTGTTGTTTCTGAGGTTGCTGGTAGCTCTGACTCTGATTGCCACCCTAAGAAAAATTTGGGTGACTTTTCCAACTCTTATTGTAGGTGTTCCCAAAATTCTGATTATTTCTCCGAACATTCACCACAAAATTCACCGATTTAGGATTGGCCCCGCAAGATTCTACATTATGCCTATTATTGCCACATATTTCACACCAACTAGGAGCCTACTGAATAGCATTCATTTGTCCTGCAGTTTGGTTCATACTTAATTATTGAAGCGGAGTCATCATGTGAATTGTTGAAATGATGCTAGTTGTACCGCCAAGGCATATACACCATCCACAACCTATCACTTATTTGCTTCTCTCTTACCTGCCCCTCTCGATGAATCACTGTGCCACTCTGTATTTTCCTGAGCAATCCTTTCAATAAGTGTACAACTCATCATATGTCTTTTCCGGTGCTTGCCCACCCGATGTAGAGTCTAGTAAGATTTTTGTTGTGTCGGTCTGAACAAGGTATGGGCTAACGCACTTCATTAGGCTAGCTGAGTGATTGGGCAGTCTCTCAATATTGAATTAAATCTTTCCCATGCCAAATACAAGTTCTCCTCCGGCCTCTGCTTGAAGCAATATTTCACTCTGAGCTTGGCAATCTTCCTGAAGGAAATTATGATGAAACTGCACTCCTATGTGTTAGTAATGAGGTTGGTTGCTCAAACCAACCTCTTTTTGCCTCTCTGTGGCCGAAAATGGGAAGAGTGTGAGTCGGATATAGTGTAGTTGACACTCGATGGGGACGAAATTATCGCGATCTCCAAGAAGTTACATGGAATGCTGTTGTGGGTCCTCATGAGTCCACTCCAGGTGGTAGCCACTCAAATGCCAGTTGCACCATGTTCTATTTAAACTCAATGTTCCCTCCAGGTCTATGGTTTGCGGATACTGGAGGCCAGATTTGTCGCTGTGGGATTGCCACTACGCGAACAGGTCGAGACTACCATTTGGTCGGTAACAACTCTGCTTGCCCAGCTGGTGGATGTTGTTTTCATTGCTCTTGTAATCTTTTTCAACTTTCGCTCTAGAACTTCCCTCCGAGCAAATGGGTTGGCGTTCAGGTTCCAACAATGGTTCCACCAGCTCTCTATTCCTTGCCAACTCTGCAAGGACAACCTGTTACCTACAAAGCAGCAGACTAAGACCAAGTTTTTCAACACATAAGAAAATTAAAAAATTACACAAAAATAAAAAAATTCACTAAACTTCGCAGTCCTCGGCAACAGCACCAAAAAACTTATTTGCGCTCTAAAGCACTACCAAGCGTACAAGTAATACAGTGGCCCTTTTTCAGAGCCGGATGTCGAACCAATAGGGACTAAGACCAATTCAGCAAATTATCAAGTTCAAGTGTTAATTTAACCTTCATAAGTATTGATATAAGAAGTTTCGGTTGATTCTAATTAAGTATAGGGGAGATCACAAAATACTCAAGAAACGATATAAGAAGCAACTAGAGTTAAGGCATAATAATCATGCAATGCTACAATTCTCAATGGCTTCAGTATGAAACTTCAGCTGTTGTCTCACATAATTAAAATGTTATGTTCATGGTCTTTCAAGCCTATTAACATGACAAACTAGTCTCACACTCTTGATTATGGACTTTAGTACCTCTAATCATTTACCCAGACTTAACCACAACTACTTCTATGAGTGGTGATGTGATAATTCTAAGTCGGTGTCTAGCTCATCCCGTTTTAGCAAACAAGCAAGGCAAATTAGGTATAATTTCTATCCTAATCGCGAATCCTATCGTAAAGGTGAGGAGCTTGCTCCCCACATTCTCATGTTTCAGCCTAGGGTTACTCTTTCAAGCTTCTGGCTTAACGCGTTTGTTTTCATGGCGATCAAGCAAAAAAACTTTAATAATAAAGAATGAAAGACAAAACAACAACTAAAACTCAAACCAATGACGAATTCATGCATTTACAATCATATTATGTAGCCTCAACTGTAGAGGAAGGGTTTTAGCTACTCATGTTCGTACAAATCCTCAAAAACATGTTTAGACCTAACGTACTTACAGAATATTTAAAGAAGGCAAAACAATGAACCCTGGGTAGAGTTCTTTACTTCTTCTCTTAAGCTTGTGATACCCGGATTTGAGATCAGTCTTGGAGAAACACTTGGCACCCTGAAGCTAGTCAAACAAATCATCAATCCTGGCAAAGGATACCTATTTTTAACTGTGAATTTTTTTAACTGCCATTCAGATGCACATCCGAAGCAACCATGCTTCTTTCGGAAAAATAACCTAGTGCACTCTATGGAGACTTATAGGCCCTAATGAAGCCCTTATCTAACAATTCCTTCAACTTCTCCTTCAACTCTTTTTAGTTCATTTGGAGCCATTCTCTAGGGAAGTAATAGATATAGGCTGCGTGTCGGGGAACAAGGTCAATGCCAAAATCAATCTCCCGCTCGGGAGGAACACACGACAAATCATTAGGAAAGACCTTTGGATACTCACGTACTACTAGGCCCGACTGTATAGTCGGGTTTCGGACTCAACATCCTTACCTAACTAGATGGGTACATACAGCCCTTAAAAATCATCTTCCTATCCTTAAGGTAGGAAATGAATCGTCCTATAGGCACAAGCGGAAAATACCCTTCCATTTTAAGGCGGCTCACCGAAATCGGAACCCTCTTGCTCAGTTCTACAATTAACTTAACCATAGCATGCAAATAGCCAATCATGATGGGAATAACATCGAAATCGATCATGGCTAACTGTATCAAATCTTACGAGATGACCTTATGAAGGATTGGGACTGGGCAACCTATATAGTCGTCTGGCTATGGTGGAGTCACCCTGCTGGAGTGAAACTGAGAAGGGTTCTGAGAAGACATCGGGACTGACTCACGAGAAGCTACGAGCCACATAAGGTGTCACAGAAGACAAGGTGGCCCCTGGATCTAGCAAAGCATATACATCAATATGGAAAACTCCTAAACATGCAGGTGTCACGATCCGTACGAACACCCGGATCGTAGTCACGGGACAAGGGACCCTAAGAGACCCTGAGTCAACCCATGGCATAAGCATACATCTAATCTTAATCAAATAAGTGGAATACTTAGCATATCATCATAAGGTAAAATGTAATCATAGTGTAACAACTTAGGAAAGTGCTAGACATATACATAAGTTGAGTTCTACATCTTGTCAGAGAAAGCCTTTACTACATAAGATTGGATGATGGGACAACATCCCCAACTAACACGACCAATACTGAAACATAAATAACATGAAAGTCTATCAAACGGCCCTCAGACATGGGGACTCACCAATAAGATGAGAGCGAGAGCTGAGATGAACTATGGATGAGGATGACCACAGTTCGGATACAATGTCTGAAATGATATGGCATAGATAGTATTAGGTCAGTACGTGGAATGTGCTCCGGAGTATGCAAGGCAAGTAAGATGAACATTTCAAGTAAAATAAAAATCATAAGTAAACATAGGAGAAGGACATTATGCATATATCATAACTCCTAAGAAAACATAAGGCTCAAGGCTTTCAAATCATTCATAAAGTGTTCATGATCATAATTGTAAGTAAACTTTATAAAAAAAATAACTTGAACCAATAACATAACTTAACAATACATATTATTGCACGTAACAATGGGAGAATCGTCATAACCAACACCATCATGGTAAGACTTTCCATGATGCTCCACTATCTCACTCAAGAGGCGAGAGCTGACCACGGTTTTCCGGAGCGAGAAGGTGGGTACGTGGCGTAATATCACATTTGAGGGGATCATTATCCAATACAATATATCATTAGAACCCACCGTGGCATGTGGTTATGAGACATCGGCGTAGTCCTTCACAGGCATGTTGCTCGGTGCTAGGGCGACTCCCAAAAACATGCATATAGGCTCATACGTGAATCAATAACATCATGCATTAAGATTCATTGGCTTAAATATAACATTTATCATCATTGATCCTTAAAAACATGTAGCCAGAATCAAAGGCCCTTTTCATCAGTCAACATCATAAATCGATAAATCATGTAATTCGTTTCATAAATCGTAAATCATTCTTCAACATGTGGGCATTGCCCGATACTTTAACATACTCAGTTCTTTCAAAATATTCTCGTAAACATAGGAAGAAATTATGCTTTTCCATCATCAATAAACTCAAAATGTTGAATATTAATCATAAATTATAAAAAAAAAAAAACCCCAAAAACAAAAAACAAACAATATAAAAAATATAAAAAAACTAAAAAAAATAAAAAAAATAAAAAAAATAAAAAAAATAAAAAATTCATAATTAAATAATTAAACTCAATTAAATCATAACCATAAGGAGAAATCACATTTTTCATGCATTTGGGTAAAACCCCATAGAACTTGAATAGGAGAACTCATGATTTAAAATGAAATTTGGGCATGGGTGTGAAAGAATTCACCAAAACCCTACATACCTGGGAACACATGGTTCTTAATTTCCCCTTGAAAGCCCAAGATAGAATTTGGAGAATTTTAGGAAGAACACTAGAATCACCTTCTACTCCCCTCTCTAACTCTTTCATGCATAAATGAGGCTTAACATGGACTAATCCACCTTAAAAGACCCTATTCCGACCATAAAACAGATGAGCCTTAGGAGTTTAGGAAATTACGAGAAGTCCCTTACTAATTCGCAGAAAATAACTGTCAGGTGACCCTAACGGGTGACCTGACGACTCGTCAAGACGGGCAATGACTCGTCATGTCGCCCGTCAAGTACACTGCCTCATCCTCAATTAAAATTCCATAGGATGTCTCACGACCCACCTCACAAGTCGTTGGGACTGACCACAAATCGTGGGGTCCCATCCATTAGGTACGCTGGTTAGACCTCCTATTTAATCCTCCTATTTAATCCTCAACCTTATCCTACGGTAGACCTGAAAACTTGTTGTAGCTGACCATGAATCGTTCCCACACTTGTGGGGGTCTCAACTCCTCAGCCCATTCCAACCTTCCCACGAGCCACCTGACGACTCATGGGGTCTCCTCATGAGTCGTCTAACGACCCATCCTGCACTGCTGTAATATTTTTCCAGATTTTCCCTGTTTGACTCCCGGGTCTAATCCTTGGGTTCCTGGGGTATAACAATATCTCCCCCTTGGGAACATTCATCCTCGAATGTTAGAAACATGCATAAAACTCAAAACAAGCTACCACCCTTACAAATACTGATCATTTAAGCCGAAAACTAACGAAATGACTACCTCCGAAAGAACTATATAGCTGAATTGAGTTCAGACATCACATACATATACCATACCATAAAACAAACTTGTATGCATGAACTGAACATGAAAAACTAATTAGAGGTTTAGGGCAAGAACTAATACCTCAAATTGAAATTGAGCCAGTAGGGAACAGGTGTAGGTATCTAGCCATCATATCTGCTTCGGCTTCCCACGTAGATCCTTCAATATGTTGATTTCTCCATAATACTTTAACTGAAGCTACTTCTTTGTTCCTCAGCCCCCGAACCTGATGGTCCAGGATTTCCACCGGAAATTCTTCACAGCTGAGGCTATTCTCTATACCAATGTTGTCCACTGGGACTACTAAAGTTGGATCTCCCAAGCACTTCTTCAAAAGTGACACATGAAACACAGGATGAACTAAGGATAACTCCGAGGGCAAGTCCAACTCATACGCCACCTTACAAACTCTCCTCACAACTCTGTAGGGGCCAACATAGCGGGAATTGAGTTTCCCATTCCTTCCGAACCACATGACTCCCTTCATGGGAGATACCTTTAGAAATATCCAATCGTCCATATAAAACTCCATATCCCTTCTCCTCACATCAGCATATGATTTCTGACGACTCTGAGTGGTCTTTAACGGGTCCCTTATCAACTGGAAATTTACCATGGACTTATGAACCAAATCAGCCCCTATCCTGGCTACCTCACCAACCTCAAACAATCCGATGGGCAATCTACACCTTCACCCATAAAGAGCCTCGAACGGTGCCATCTGAATTCCAGAGTGATAACTGTTATTATAGGCAAACTCGATCTAGGGAAAATGATCATCCCAACTATCCTTGAAATCCATAACACATTCCCTCAACATATCCTCGAGGGTCTGAATTGTCCGTTCCACCTAGCCATCCGTTTGCGAATGGAATGTGGTGATGAGCTTAACCTGAGTCCCAAGCCCCTTTTGGAAAAACCGCAAAAATTGAGAGGTAAACTGAGTACCCCGGTCTGAAATAGTAGACAAGGACATTCCATGAAGTCGAACCAACTCCCAAATATACAACTGGCATAATCATTTGCTGAATCCATGGTCTTGACTGGTAAAAAGTGTGCAGCCTTGGTTAACTTGTCTACAACAACCCAAACGGAGTCATATTGTCTCCGAGTGCGGGGAAAACATTTTATAAAGTCCATGTTAATCTCTTCCTACTTCTATTTGGGAATGGTGATAACCTGAAGTACTACTCCCAGCCTTTGATGCTCGACTTTCACTTGTTGACAGTTTAGACATTTAGCTACGAACTCCGCAATATCCTTCTCCATACCATCCCTCCAATAGATTTCTCGCAAGTCCCGATGCATCTTTGTGGATCCCGGATTGATAGAATATCTGGTACCATGTGCCTCGTGCAATATCCAAACCCTCCAATTATCAATGTCCGTAACACATAGTCGACCCTGGTATCGTAGCACACTATCTCCCCCTTGGGAGAAAACCTCCATCTTTTGACTCCGCACTGCTTCCTTCAGCTTCCTCAAAGTCGAATCCTCATCTTTCTTAGATTTGACATCGACCACTAAGGACGATTCTGACCCATTCTGCACAATAACGCCACCATCAGTGGAGTCGATCAATCTAACTCCCAATCTTGCAAGTCGGTGGACATCCTTCACCAACACCTTCTTTCCCTCATCTACGTGGGACACACTCTCCATAAACAGCCTACTAAGTTCATCCGCAACCACATTAGCCTTTCCTGGCTGGTAAAGGACACTCATGTCATAGTCCTTAAGTATCTCCAACCACCTCCATTGCCGAAGATTGAGATCCTTCTGCATAAACACATATTGCAAACTCTTATGGTCCGTGAATACATCTACATGAACCCCATACAAGTAGTGTCGCCATATCTTCAAAGCAAATACTACCGCGCCCAACTCGAGATCATGGGTCAGGTAGTTCTTCTAATGGTTTTTCATCTATCTAGAGGCATATGCTATAACTTCCCCACACTGCATCAACACACATCCCAGTCCGACTCTCGAAGCATCACAATATACAACAAATCCATCAGTACCCTTAGGTAAAGTTAACACTGCTGCTAAAATGAGTCGAGTCTTCAATTCTTGGAAGCTTTTCTCACAAGCATCTGACCATTGGAACTTCACCTTTTTTTGAGTCAACATAGTCAAAGGTGCTACAATAGATGACAAACCCTCAACAAACCTCCGATAGTAGCTAGCTAAACCAAAGAAACTCTGAATTTCCAAAAGGTTCATCGGCCTGGGCCAATTCTTCACCACTTCAATTTTCTGTGTATCCACTTTTATGCCTTCGCTTGACACCACATGACCTAAAAAGACCACCGAGTCCAACAAAATTTCACATTTATTGAGCTTTGCATATAGCTGATGATCCTTGAGGATCTGAAGTACTACTCTCAGGTGAGCGGCATGCTCCTCCTCGCTCCATGAGTATATCAAGATGTCATTGATGAACACGATCACGAACATATCCAAATATGGCTTGAACACCCTGTTCATTAAGTCCGTAAAATCTGCAGGAGCATTTTTTAGTCCAAAAGACATAACCACAAACTCATAATGGCCATACCGTGTCCTGAAGGCTATCTTCGTTATATCACTCTCCCAAACTCGAAGCTGATGGTACCCGGATCTGAGGTCTATCTTCGAGAAACTTTTGGAACCCTGAAGCTGGTCAAACAAATCATCAATCCTGGGTAAGGGGTACCTATTCTTAACAGTGACCTTGTTCAATTGTCGATAGTCAATGCACATACGAAGGGAACCATCCTTCTTCCGAACAAATAGAACCGGTGCACCCCATGGAGACCCTCTCGGTCTAATGAAGCCCTTATCCAACAGATCCTTTAACTAATCTTTCAATTTGTTTAGCTCGGCTGGAGCCATCCTGTAGGGAGGAATAGAGATAGGCTACGTATCTAGTAAGAGATCAATTCCAAAGTTGATTTTCCTCTCAAGAGGAACACCTGGTAAATCATCGAGAAAAACATCTGGATACTCACACACCACCGGAACTAATTGAATAGTCAGGGTCTCAGACTCAACATCCTTAACCCTAACTATATGATACATGTAGCCCTTAGAAATCATCTTCCTGGCCTTAAGATATGAAATAAATTGACCTGCTGGTACCGCCGAAATACCCTTCCACTCCAAAACTGACTCACCTAGAAAACGATATTCCACCGTATGAGTCCTACAATTAATTAAAGCGTAACATGCAAACAACCAATCCATGCCAAGAATAATGTTAAAGTCAATCATGGCTAACTCTACAAGGTCTGCGGAGGTAACCTTATGCAACACAGTGACTGGGCATTCTCTATATACTCGTTTAGCTATGACCGAATCACCAATAGGGGTCGAAACTGAAAATGGTTCTGACAAGGTCTCAGGACTAACTCTAAGGCTACTAGAAATGTAAGGAGTCACGAAAGACAAGGTAGCTCCCAGATCTAGCAAGGCATAAACATCAATATGAAAGACACGCAACATACCAGTGACCATGTCTGGCGAAGTCTCCTGCTCCTGGTGAGAGGCAAGGGCATATAATCGATTTTTGCGTTGTCTGCCACCTCCACTAGTCGATGCTCCCTGCAGAGTGGAATGGGTTGGAGCTACTGTTGTCCTGGTGGCTTGTGCACGACCCTTATCATCACCTTGTCTAGCATATGGGCATGCTCGGCTCATGTACCCAGATCTACCACACCCATAGCAAACATCTAAACCGAGCAAGCACTCCCCGACATGACTCTTGTCACCTTCCCGCAGGCCGAAGAGGTATACTCTAACTGGGTGTCGCTCTGATCCCTTGACCCTAAAGCCCTGCCCCTCTAATCACCCCTGGTTCTAGATGGAACACTAGATGATGATGGTTCTGGGGCTAGTGATCTCTGCTGAAATTGTGGACAGTAGCCACCGCCGGACCTCTGATGCGAAAACCCACGGCTATCTGTTCGAGCCCTATTTGCCTCCCCCTCCCTCGCATGAGCCGCCTCCATCTGCTGGGTGCACAATTCTATGCGAGGAAAGTCCATATCCTTGTGAAGCATGGCAGTCCTGCAATCCTTGTCTAAATAACCAGCCACACCATGAATGAATTGGCTCAATTAGGGCCCCTGATCCATCACAAACTCTGGGGCGTACTTTGACAAACGAGTGAACTCAAGCGAATACTCCAGCACTATTGTCTTTCCCTGCTTGAGTTTTACAAACTTAGCTGCTTTCAACTCCCTTATCTCCTGAGGAAGAACCTGTCGAGAAAGGCCATGTGGAACTCATCCCAGCTAATAGCGCCCACTCCCACTGCCCTGCCGTCCTTCCATTGCTTGTACCAAATATGAGCGACCTATTTTAGCTGATAAGAGGCCAACTCCACACACTCCCCATTTGTCACCCCCATAACCTGAGTGACTTTCAATATCCCTTCAATGAACTCGTGTGGATCCTCGTCTACATTTGATCCTGTGAACTCGGGAGGGCTCATCCTCAAGAAGTCTCTAATCCGATACGCCGCTGCATTTCCATTCTATGGGACCTGTGAAACAGCTTACTGGTTGACCTGAGTGGTCAAGGCCTGCACCAACATCTGAATAGCCACCCGAAACTCAGCGTGGGCAGCTGGCTCTAGTGCCTGGGGCTCCTGAACAGGTGGGGCTTGCTGATGCCTATGGTCATTACCACCTCCATGGCCTTCATCATTTACATTCCTCCTTTCTTTCATTCCTCTAGGAGCCATAATTCTGCAATCACAAATCAAACGAATTAGAAGGATGGAGAGACTTTTCATCGCACTACATAGAACATGAAAGAAGGGAACATTTCCTAAACATGTAGTTGCCTCTTCGTCATAAGTGTGGCGTGCTACACACCCATAAAAAAGACTCTACTTAACGCGGATTTAAGAAACCCTAGGATACCTCAAACCTATTGCTCTGATAACAAGTTTGTCACGACCTGAACGTACACCCGGATCGTAGACAAAGAACAAGGGACCCCAAGAGAACCCAAGTCGACCCATGGTATAAGAATACATCTAATCTTAATCAAATAAGCGGAATACTTAGCATATCATCATAGAAGAAATGTAATCATAGTGTAAAAACCAGAAAAACTAGACATATACATAAGCTGAGTTCTACATCCTGTCTGAAAGCCTCTACTACAAAAGATGGGTTGATGGGACAACATCCCCAACTAACCCAACCAATAATGAAACATAAATAACATGAAAGTCTGTCAAACGGCCCTCGAAACATGAGGACTCACCAATAAGCCGAGAGTGAGAGCTGAGATGAACTAAGGATGAGGATGAGCCTGAGATCCGGACCCTGTATCATAAAATTATATGGTATAGAAAGTATGCAGTCAGTACGTGGAATGTACCGAGTATGAAAGGTAAGTAAGATGTACATTTAAAAGAAAAATAAAACTCATAAGTAAATGTAAGAGAAGGAAATCATGCATATATCATAAACTCCGTAAGAAAACATAAGGCTCAAGGCTTTCAAATCATTTATAAAGAGTTCATGATCATAATCGTAAGTAAACTTTATGAAAACATAACTTGAGACAATAACATAAACATAACAATTCATAAAACATGCGGAATAATGGGAGGACTCATCATAACCGACACCATCATGGTAGAGCATTTCATGATGCCCCACTATCTCACTTAAGTGGGCAGAGCCGACCCTGGTTTGCCAGGTGAGGGTCGTGCATTAGGCGTGATATAACATTTGAGGGGATCATTATCAATACAATATATTATTAGAACCCATTGTAATACCTTGGAAAGGGGCCTAAGAATAATACCTGGGAGTTTAATTGGAAAAGATCAGAAAACTTGCAAGAATATCTCAGAACAGGGACTTAACGACTCGTGGTAGGATACCATGAGTCATCGTCTGCTGTCGTGGTATGGGAGTCAGGGAGGCAGTGTTAATAGACGACCTAACGAGTCTTCTAGCCTGGAAATGACTCGTCAGGTTGGTCATTGGGTGGAGGCCGGGGCAGCCTTAGGCAGTGTCCATGATGAATGGATGTGACGAGTCGTTTAGGGTGGTAACGACTCGTCAAGTCAGTTGTTAGGAGGAAGAAGCTTTCG
>JACEIK010002658.1:0-20920 GCA_018107945.1 Datura stramonium
TCCACTGCCACCAGTCTTTTACTTACCACGACTGGATCCAATGGGTCATTGGTTGGACCAACGATCCGTTGGGTCGTCCGTCCTATACAATTTTCCCCAGTTTTCAGCCAACTTCCATTTTTTATCTCGGGTCTAATCTTAGGCACTTTCGGGGTATTACAAGAACTGTTCAGTTTGAGTACTCAACAGAGGTCAGGCGGTGGTAATCTCCTCCAATAGCAATAGAAAAGGCCTCTAGCACCTTCCTCAACCATTGCTCCATCTTCCAAGCCCCGTAAATATAAGATGGATGGGACATCAGGTTCCCAGTCCCAAACCATGTCTCTAGCAACTGCATTTTTCCAACATGTCTTGAGTGTGGCAATAATCATCCATGGGAGTGCTATCGGGGCAGAGATGGTTGTTTTTGGTATGGACAGCTAGGTCACAGATTGAGGGATTTCCCGTCAGTAGGATGGGGAAAGGCCCAATCCACCACGTCAACAGCTCTGTCGGGACGTCCAACCTAGTAGGGCACCACCTCAAGTACAGATAGCGGTCAGTTCCAGAACCGTTTCTATGCTCTATCTTCCCGGCAGGATTAGGAGAACTCACCTAATATGGTTACTAGTATGTTACGCCTTTTCCACGTTGATGTATATGATTTACTAGATCCAGGAGCCACACTATCCTTCGTTACTCCTTACATTGCAGTCCAATTTGATATTATTCCAGAAATCCTCTTAGAGATGTTTTTAGTTTCTACTTCTATAGACGAGTCAATTAGAGCTAACCGAGTGTATAGAAAATTGTCCGGTCACAGTGTTTAATAAATTCACCTCAGTTGATTTAGTAGAGCTAGATATGGTCAACTTTGACCTCATCCCTGGCATGGACTGGATGCATTCTTGTTATGCTTCAATTGATTGCAGAACCAGGGTCGTCAGGTTTCAGTTTCCTAATGAACTAGTCCTAGAGTGGAAGGGTAGTACTTCAGCACCCAAGGGTCATTTCATTTCATACCTTAAGGCTAGGAAGATGATTGCTGAGGGGTAAATCTACCACCTGGTTAGGGTATAAGATTCTAGCTCCAAGACCCCGACACTTCAGTCAGTTCCAGCTGTAAGTGAGTTTCCCGATGTGTTTCCTGAAGATCTTCCCGAAGTCCTTCCCGAGCGAGAAATAGACTTTGGCATATACCTTCTTCTAGATACCAAGTCTATCTTTATTCCTCCTTATATAATGGATCTAGTTGAGCTTAAGGAGTTTAAGGAATAGCTAAAATACATTCTATACAAGGGCTTCATTAGGCCCAGTATCTCTTTGTGGGGTGACCTAATTCTATTCGTGCGAAAGAAAGATGGTACACTTAGAATGTGCATCGACTACCGCAGTTGAACAAGGTTACAGTTAAGAATATTATCCTCTACCCAAGATTGATGACTTGTTCGATCAGCTTCAATGAGCTAGTTGTTTTTCCAAAATAGATCTCAGATCAGGATACCACCAGCTCAGGGTCAGAGAATATGACACTCTGAAAATAACCTTCAGAACTCGATATGGTCACTGCGAATTCGTAGTTATTTCTAACTAATTCTCCTGCAGATTTTATGGATCTGATGAACAGGGTATTCAAGTCATACCTAGACATGTTCGTTATTGTATTTATAGATGATATTTTGGTTTACTCTATAATTGAGGAGGAACATGTAGACCATCTGAGAATAGTATTGCAGACTCTAGGGACCACCAGTTGTACGCCAAATTTAGCAAGTGTGAATTCTGGCTTAAATCAATTGCCTTCCTCAGCCCTATGGTCTCCAGTGAGGGTATTCAGGTAAATCCTCAGAAGATAACGGCAGTCAAGGATTGGGCAAGACCTACTTCTCCATCAGACATTAGGAGTTTCTTGGTCTTAGATGGTTATTACAGACAGTTAGTTGAAGGTTTCTCCTCCATTTCCTCCCCTTTGACCAGACTAACTCAAAAGAAGGTGAAGTTTCAGTGGTCTGACGAGTGTGAGAAGAGTTTTCAAGAGTTGATGACTCGACTCACTATAGCCCCAGTTCTGACTCTGCCAGAAGGTGCAGTCGGGTTTGTGGTCTATTGTGATGCCTCTAGAGTTGGCTTTGGTTGCGTTCTGATGCAACATGGGAAAGTCATAGCTTACGCTTCCAGACAGCTCAAAGTTCCTGAGAAGAACTATCTGACTCACGATCTTGAATTGGCAGCGGTAGTGTTTGCTTTGAAGATTTGGAGACACCATTTCCATAGGGTCCATGTGGATATTTTCACTGATCATAAGAGTCTACAATATGTGTTCAGTCAAAAGGATTTGAATCTTTGAAAGAGAAGAAGGCTACAGTTATTGAAGGATTATGATATGAGCGTACTATATCACCCGGGCAAGGCCAATGTAGTGGTTGATGCCCTCAACAGGATGTCTATGGGAATTATTGCTAATGTTGAAGAGGGTAAAAAGTAACTAGCAAAGGATATCCACAAGTTGTCTCGGTTAGGGGTTTAGTTAGTTGATTCAGCAGAGGGTGGAGTTGTAGTCCAGAATGGGTCAAAATCCTTACTGGTAGTAGAGGTTAAGTCAGAGAAGTATGAAGACCCCATTCTACTTAAGCTGAAAGAAGCAGTTCTAAGAAAAGAGGTGGAAGCATTCTCCAAGGGGAGAGATGGTGTGCTTCGTTACTAGGGCAGGTTGTGTGCTCCAGATGTAGATGATTTGAGGCATCGAATACTAATGGAAGCACACAACTCTAGGTACTCTATCCACCCAGGTGCCACCAAGATGTACCATGATTTACGGGACGTCTACTAGTGATATGGCATGAAGGACATTGCAGTATTTGTGGCTAAGTATCCAAATTGCTAGTAGGTCAAAGTTTAACATTAGAGACCTGGGGTTATGACTCAAGATATTAGCATTCCTACTTGGAAGTGGGAAGAAGTGAATATGGACTTCATCACAAGGTTACCTCATACACGCTGATAGCATGACTCAATTTGGGTGGTTATAGACCAGATGACTAAGTCAGCACATTTCCTACCAGTTAAGACCATTGAATCGACTTTATGCTAGACTGTACATCCGAGTGTTATTCAGACTAAATGGAGTTCCCTTTTCCAATATTTCAGATAGGGGTACTCAGTTCACCTCGCACTTTTGGAAGTCATTTCAGAAGGAACTTGGTACTCAGGTCAAGCTCTGCATTTTTCACCCACAGACAGATGGACAGGCAGAGCGTACTATTTAGACTTTGGAAGATATGTTGAGGGCTTGCATGATCAATTTCAAGTACAGTTGGGATGATCACCTACCTCTCATCGAGTTTGCGTACAACAATAGATACCACTCTACTATACAGATGGCCCTATTTGAGGCATTATATGGTAGAAAGTGTAGGTCCCCTATAAGGTGGTTTGAGGTTGGTGAAGCTACCTTGACAAGAACTAATTCAGTACATGAAGTCATGCAGAAGGTTTAACTTATCAGGGATCGATTGAAAACAACACAAAGCTGATAGAAATCATATGCATATATAAGAAGAAGGGAGTTGAAGTTTGTTATGGATAATTGGGTATACCTGAAAATTTCCCCTATGAAAGGGGTGATGAGATTGGGGAAGAAAGGAAAGCTCAGTTCCAGATATATTGGCCCTTACAGAATCCTGAGACGCATTGGCAATGTGGCTTTTGAGCTGGAGTTGCCTGTAGAGTTAGCATCGGTGCACTCAGTCTTCCATGTGTCCTTGTTGAAGAGATGCATAGGATACCCGACCTCAATAGTGACTCTAGAGAGCGTAGGTGTAAAGGATAGTCTTTCTTACGAAGAAGTTACAGTTAAGATTCTAGACCGTCAAGTCCGTAAGCTGAGGAAAAAAGAGCTCGCCTCAGTAAAAGTTTTATGGAGGAACCAGCTAGTTGAGACAGCTACATGGGAAGTGAAAGCGGACATGATGCTAAATACCCTCACTTATTTCTTTACAGTTCAGCTTCAGTATCAGGTACTAAATTCCTCCTCACTACTCTATTCAGTTCCATACTACTCATTCTTATTCATGTTCTAACATGCACCCTAGTTTCATAAGTTCAGTTAGCATTTCTATCTCAGTTCGGAGTCAACCACTCCTACAGTACAGTTATAATTTTAGTTCGGGATTGCAGCTCTTTCCCCAGTCTTTCAGCTTATTTAGCCTTAATTTGAGGATGAATGATCCCAAGGGGGAGATATTGTAACACCCCAAAAGTTTCTTAGAACAAACTCAAACTTAGAATAAAAAACCAAAAGGGAACCAAAATTTTTTTGCCTCAGAACAACTCACCCAATGAGTTGTTATCAGTAACGATGACCCGTTATGAGAGTCATTGTCAACCCCTGCAAGTTTTTCCCTCAGTTTCAATGAGCAACATAATGAACCATTGGTTTTGGTAATGGACCATTGTCTTGATCCATAGGTAACAGTCTAACAGTCCTTAAAACAACGAGTTAGACAATGAGCCATTATTGGATACAATGTCTCATCATAAGGAGCCATTGGAGGGGGAGTTATAAATCCCTTTAGTAGCAATGGTTGGTGCCAACAACCCATTGTTTTTAGTAACAAGTCATCTTGTCCATCCATGGGGAATATCCAACATCTAATCAAAACTCTTCCAGTGACAATAAGTGGCAACAACGACTTGTTGTCCCATCCAACATGTCCTTGTTCCAGTCCATTGGCTTAGTTTAGGGATCATTTAGAATCTCCAGTAGTGATGAAAAGTAGTGATGACGACCCATTGTGTCTACCAATGAGTCAGTGTGTCATTCGTTGCGAAAAGTTCAGAAGTTGTTCAAAGTCCTTTCGGTGACTACGACTGTATTCAATGACCTGTTGTTACATTCAAAGAGTCGTCCTATTCATCCGTTGTTTAGTTCCAATAACTAGGATTTTTAGACCCAAGACCAACAACTGGTCCCAACGGGTTGTGGTCGCAACCAACGACCCGTTGTGTGACTCGTTAGGTCCCGATGGAAAGTTTTCTAGACCTTTTTCAGGGAAATTTTTGTAACTTCCCATTATTTTAATGCCTAAATACGTCATTTGGGGTGTGATTTGAAGGGAATTTAGGAATTTCATCATCTTTCTCCTCTCATTCTCTTCCAAACTCACAGAAACGGTACGTAAACTTCAGAGTTCCTCTTTTAAGCAAAAGCTAGGGTATTCAATCTTCTTCTTTGATTCTCAAGGATTTTCTCAGGGGTTCTTCTTTAGGTATGTGGGATTCCAACAAGGCAAATTCTTGCACCCTTGTGTCCCAAATTCCTTACAAAAATATTATTAGTTCCAGCCCTATTGAAGATTGAAACTAGGGTTTCTTCAGTTAGTTTGTGAATTTTTTTGTTGCAATAATTCATTAAGTTTTTTCCAGGAGTTGCAAATTTATGTCTTGGTGTCATTCATACAGTGGGTATTTTATCCTTGATATTTAGCATGATTTTGTCTGAAACTTGCATGATTCAGACCCCATATATAAATATTTCTTTATTAGGATAATTTTATTTGAATTATGAATGTCAATTCAGATACTTGAATAGAAGTTAATATTTTAGTATATTCAGTCTCAGAGTTCCAGTAAATACTCAGTAAACATAGCATTCTCCAGAAATATCAACTGGTCAGTTTGACTATTATCAATCTTTTGAGAAACTCAGTAGAATCAATTTATCAGTTTGTTAGTTGTTCTTTAGATCGTTATGACGCTTTCAGATAAAGCATCTCTGGTGAGTCTTAGAACATAGTTTCTTTCAGGTCCATAGACTCTCAAAACTCTTCTAGATAAGTAGTTATGACCTATGTCTTAGGACATCAGTTCGAGCTATCAGTATAGTTAGACAGTTAGGATTTTCAGTGGAAGTAGTATTTAGCACCGAGCGGGTCGGGGATTAGTGCACCCAGGTTCCCAGATCTATGCTGCCACCATAAGTAATTAGCCCAAATAGGCTTCAGATAGTGATCATCCAGTTCAGCTATTATACCTTGGCAAGGTATAGTGGGCCTTCTCCGATGGGGGGTATACATCAGACTCCACATTTAGCTCATGTTGTTACATGTCAGTTATAGTCTCTCCCATACCACAGTATAGCATAGTTTATTCCAGTTCAGTTATGATTTCAATTCAGTTCAGTTTCTTCATATTTCGGTTTATTTTTTCAATATTTTAGTACAGCTTACTATTACTTTATATATATATATGTTTTAGTTCCTTCTCGCATACTCAGTATATTCAAAGTACTGATGCATACTTTTATGCTATATCATTTTATGATATAGGTTTAGGTTCTCAGGCCCAGTAGCATGGCTATTTCTCCTACTGATTCAACACCGCAGTACACTTTGGTGAGTCCTCATCTCCCAGGGACGGTGGCTTCATTTTCAGTGTTAGTCATTTTATATTGTGTTTCATACATTCGAGTTAGAAGGCTTTCAAATAGTGATTATAGTATCAACTTGGGACTTTAGATTCTATTCAAGTTTGTTCATTATTTAGTACCAGTTTATTTCTGTTGTTAGCTTCCGCTCTTTTATGATTATTTTCAGTAGATCAATTTTAGTAGAATATTCTCTACCAGGGTTTTCTTCGGGTCACTTATGACTCTATGTACCATGTCGTGTCCAAGGTGTAAACTCGGATCGTGGCATTATATATTGTGGTCTAGAACTTGTTTTAGTGTATGGAGGATAGCTAGTTGTTAGAGAGTCAGGAAATGATCAAGGCATTTCTTTGAAAGAGCAATAACTTTCCATGTTTGTTTTACCTTCCTGACACATTCTCCCTAGTTAAACCCCTTTGAGTCATAAGCCTTATTCTTTCTTAGCCACGAAAGTAGCTTAATCCTTTTTTTGTGAGATCTCAGATTTATTGATCCAAAGTAATCTTAGACACTTTGAGACTTGAAAGTCAAGGTCCACTAAAGTATAATGTTAAGGGAAAAAATTGTGGTAAGGAGAGAACACAGGAAAAAGGGGGTGCCCATAAAATTGTGTTGTTTACTTGCTGCTAGAACAATGAAACATAGAGCTTTAATTGCAAAATCCTTATTAATTCTATAAGAAGATACTAGTAGTCAATTAGTAAAAAAAAGGCATGAGAAAAAATAAGGGTGAGTTAATTGAAGGGTGAACAAACAAGGAAAAGGTGGTGGATAAGAAAAATGAAAAATGTATTAAAAGTGCTTAGGGTGGTAGTCACTATAAAAAAAATATCATTCCTACCCGTCCCTTAGCCGATATTACAATAAAAAAAGTCCTTGTAATCCGTATCTCATGAAACAACCAAGTAGCCTAAATGTACATGAAGAGAAAGCTTATGGTATGTGGCATATATGCATTACATCGTTTGTGAGCATAAGGGTGCCTTTGTTTCTATATTCCATGTCTTTGTATTGATAATCTAAGATAGGAACATCACTAAAAGTGAGGGGCACAAAATATCTAAGTCAGTGTACTATTTGTTGCATATTTCATGCTTGATCATGTTGGCCCTGTTTTGAAAAAAAATGAGTCAATTTTATAGATTGTGTAATTTTGATTGTGAGAACTCTAGTTGTGCTTGGTGTGAATTGATGTATCTTGATGAACCACTTAATCTTATGCTCTATGCTAACCGTTTGAGTGTGAATTGATAGAGGTACCAAGTGTGGTGGTAAAAGGTGAGTTTATGTATGTAGCATCAATTAGATAATAATTAAATAATTTAACGATTTACCTTTCATATTTGATATTGATTCGCTCACCAATCAATACTTAATGGAGGACAATTAATGGTTTAAGTGAGGGGTGGTGATGTTGGGCATATTTCTATGCCCATTTGTCATATTTTTCCCATCTTTTACCCTTTATTAAGTTCATAATCCTTAGAAAATACATAAATTCATGTTTTTGAGTATTTTGTAAGCTAACAAATGATTTGAGATGTTTTGAGCATGAAATCAAGGAAAAAGGACCCAAATTAACCCAAGGTGTGAATATTTGAGAGTGTGAGAAGAAGGACCTAAGGCTATGGCTGGCGCCGAGCGCCAGGTCCCAAACTTCAAAAGATTGTGCACAAAAGCTGGGGCTATGGCTAGTGTCGGGCGCCAGGTCCCTATCTTTAAAAGATGTTTCATTCAACACCTTGGTGATATGAGAGGCACGGATCCCCAGAGCATTCCCGACTTAGAGAAATTTGACAAAAATTTTGGTGCTATGGATGGGCTTGGGCGCCAAATAGGTTCTAGAGCCAAGAAATTTGACTAATACTCAGGGGCTATGAGTGGCGCAGGGTGCCCAGATGATCCAGAAGTGTGAAATTTAGCTAATTCCTAGGTGTACAAATAGGGCTTGGCGCCCGAAGCTAAACGTCAGAGGAAACTTGAACCAGACTTAGGTCTATGAAGGAGGCGACGCGCCAACCCATTTCAAGACGAAATTTGCTGATTTTTAAGTGAAGTACTTGAGGGCAGAAATGTCATTTGAAGGATCAACTATAAATATAGCCTCTAGATCATTTGTTAGCAGTTTTTGGATCACTTTTACATTTCGTATCTCATTTGTGGAGGGTTGTAATGCAGCTTGGAAGGAGAGACAAGTTTCTACTTAGGTTTCTTTTTTTCCTTATCGTTTTACTTTGAATGATGATGATTAGGTCGTTGTTTTCCCACTTGTCTATGAGTGGATAAACTTATACTCTAGGGTTTTGTTTATGGTGGATGGTTGAAGTTTGAAAGACTAATTTATGCTAGTTTCAATTCTTCTTTAATGGTTGTGTATATTACTTGTTATAACTACTTATTTACAAGAGGAATCACCTTGTAAGTAAATCTGTTGGCTTTCGGTTGAACTTGGAAAAGGGAACCAAAAGGGTTAAAGGTAAATATAAAACAGGAATTCAAAGATCCTTGAACCCATTAGAGAGAGGATAGAAGTTGTTATTGAGGATAGAGATATACCCTTCAACCCTATTTAATTGAAATACAAGTAGACATAACCGTCGTTTCATTTTCTCCTGCGACCATAGGGATATAGGTGTTAGGGTTCATGAGATAGTTCTTGGATGCTCGGAAAAGTGGCAAGGAATGGGATTGTTACTTGTAACTAGCAACTATAGGAATAATCTTTATAGAGCACGTCTTGAAAACTCAACTTGAAGCAAAAGTGTCATTTTCCTAAATTTTCATCATCATCTAAAGTAAAATCAAGTTTGCAACAACTTTAGTTAATTTTATATTTAAAGTTTTTAGTAGTTTAATTATTTAAACCATTCCTCATTTCAACTAATTGATAAAATAGTGAAATAAAGAAATAACCTTAAATGATTGAAATGACAAATCTCTAAAAGATCGACAATCAGGACTTTCAGTCCTATATTACTTGACCACCACATGTTCTTGCGTGTGCTTGGGCGAAATCAGCCTCACTCAACATCCGCTCTCTCAAGTCATCTACAGCTGGCACACAATCACCCCTGATATCAAAGTACACACCATTTCCCCCTTGGGAGAAAACCTCCACTTTATGATTTTTGATCGCTTCCTTCATCTTTCCCAAGATGGGATCCTCGTCTTGCCTAGCCTTGACCTCGGTCACCAATGACGATTCTGACCCATTTTGAACAATGACACCACTATCAGCCGAGTCAAAAAGGCAAACCCTTAAGAAGCTAGCCTATGGACATCCTTCACCAACATTTTCCTCCCATCCTCCACATGAGACACACTCTCCATGGACATCCTATTAAGAGCATCTACCACAACATTGACCTTATCTGGATGGTAAAGGACGTTTATGTCATAGTCCTTGAGAAGCTCTAGCCATCTCCTTTGTAGCAAATTCAGGTCCTTTTGAGTGAACACGTATTGGAGGCGCTTGTGATCCGTGAACACATCCACATGCACCCTATACAATTAGTGCCTCCAAATCTTTAAGGCAAACATCACAGCTGCCAACTCTAGGTCATGCGTCGGATAATTCTTCTCGTAAGTCTTAAGTTGTCTAGAGGCATGCACAATGACCTTACCATGCTGCATCAAGACCCACCCTAGGGGCATCACAATACACAAAAAAACCATTTGTACCCTCCAGTAGGGTCAATACTCGGGCTGAAGTGAGTCGAGTCTTTAACTCTTGAAAACTCTTCTCACCAAGCATTCGGCCACTAAAATTTAACCTTCTTCTGGGTCAACTTAGTCAATGGTGTTAGAATGGATGAAAATCCCTCTATGAACCTCCTGTAATATCTAGCTAAACCTAAGAAGCTTATGACATCTGTGGGACTGACTGGTCTCGGACAATTCTTCACCGCTTCAATCTTTTAAGAGCCCACCTACACACCCTCGCTAGACAGTATTGATGTGTTGTGAGTTTACAACACTTTCGATGCTTAAAACTAAGAAAATAACATGGACTTAGATATTTTTATATGTATATGAGGCACTTTTACTTTGATTTTAGGGAAAACAAGTGTTGGAGAAAAAATGTGCAAAAGAGGTATAAAAATGCAATCAGCCGAGTACAAATCTTAGTACGAGTCTTACCTTGATTTTACGAGCCGTACTGAGAATCATGGTGAAAGTCAGAAGCCTGGACTAAGAGGAAGGTAACATACGACTCTGATTACTAGTCGTACCAAGAGGGCACGAGCTATAACTAGAGTCATGGAATTGTTCAGAGAAAATTGCACAAAGGCAGTTTTTTGGAACGGGTGGACTCACGGATCGTAGAAACCCCATACGACCCGTAACATGAGCCGTGGTAAGATTCAACTAATTCTTCAAGACTTGGAAGAACATAAAACACAACAAGCAGTATGAGTCATCGGAGGAAGGTACGAGGCGTACCACAACACTCGTGAAAAACTTCAGAAGACGTCAGAGTTCTCAGGGTAAAACCACGGATACATTGTACGGCTCGTAAGACTGTGGTACGAGTCATATCGGCCTGCCAACACTTATAAAAATCTATAGAAGCCAAGGAAGTACGAGAAGCAAGTACAACCCGTACAATCCTACTACGGGTCGTAGAATCAGTCGTGATACAGTCGGCGCCAGATATGAAAAATTCTCTGTTAGCTTAGAAAAAGGTTTCTAATATCTGTATAAATACCCTTTTATGTTTTATTTTAGTAGATAACACAAAAATGTAGTAGTAGAGACGTGTGAAGAGGAATTCTTGTGAATTTTTATCAAGTTTTGGAGAGCAATTCTTAGGATCAAATTCTTGATTTCATCCATTGTTCTTGAGATTGTTCTTTGGATAAACCCTAGTTATTAGTTCTACAAGTAAACATTGGGATTGATCACGTGTGTATACCCGAAGTAGTTATGAACCCATGGAGAACACTTACCCTAGTTATTTGAAAATCATGATATCAATCACAATTATAATTTTGCTTTAATATTATTTTTCTTTGAAACCCCCCAATTTGGAGATAACTCATCAATAAGTTTAAGTACCGGCATTAGTCTAGATCTTACCCTAGTCCCTGTGGGTTTAACCCCAACCTTTTTGTTAGGTTCTTTATTGACAATGTTTGCTTCATACTTTGCCAAGAAGTGTGAGTTTGAGCGTTATCGAAAAGTGACGTTGTTGCCGAGGAATACGGCTAAGATTAGATTAATTACTTGTATTTGACTTTTGGTTGTTATTTCCTGAATTACGTTTTCTTTTTTTTTAGATATTCACAGGTTATCGCTTGGTGAATGCCAAGTACTCGTCGAAGTGGAAACCCCCTGATTTCTTTGGATCTCGAACTCAAAATAACGCTCCAAAAAATGGAGAACCAAGAGTAGAGAAATACCCGTATTGCTGAAGAAGCTAGGCAAGCTGCACTTCAGGCTACGGAGGATGCTCGAGATGATGTTGTCAATGTTGGTCACCATGGAAGGGGCAATAGAGGTCAAAGATATGCCCCTCAATTCTTCGATGAGGATGACCCGGACATTGATGAAGTCGGGTCAACCAGAGTTATTGTACCACCACCATTGCATATTGGGGAAAATTTTGACATCATTAGCACCATGATCTAATTAGTGAACATTAAAGGGGTGTTTAGTCTTCACGCAAATGATGATGCCAACCTGCACGTGATGAACTTTGTGGGAATATACAAGGCGTACAGATTGCCCGGAGTTAGCCAGGATACTATAAAGCTAAGAATCTTCCCCTTTTCTCTGTCTGGGGAGTCCACTTTATGGTTATTGAAGTTGCCCAATGTCTCCATTAACAACTGGAGGGAGCTCAAGCAAGATTTTCTAGAGAGATTCTTTCCACCCTCTAGGATGTTGCAGCTTAAAGACGAAATCTATAATTTTCAATAGCTGAAGACTAAGGCACTCCATAAAAATAGTTGAGGTTCAAGAAAAAGTTGACCAGGTGCCCTAACTACAAAATTCCAGATGATAGTTTGTTGGAGATTTTCTATAGATCATTGAACAACAGTACAAAAGCAATAGCATACACAGTGGTGGGAGGAGCACTGATGAGCCATACCTGGGAGCAAGTTGTCACTATTATAGACAGAGTGACAAAAACTAACAAAGCATGGTACACCCGGGAAGCAGAAGCAACGCCTGTTACATAGGTTGTTGGTTTGACTGCTGACCAACGAAGGAAGGAAGAAGAACATGACCAAGAATTGTCTCATATGTGCACATCATTGGACTTGCTCACTAAGCATATCATGGGCGCTAGAACCAAAAAAGTTAATGCAGTGGGGACACATGGACGGGAGCCAGGGCCTTACTACTAAGATTTCGAGGAGGAGGCAAACTTCTTGGACAACCAGGTGGCTGGTTTTCGAGCCAACGCCTTAGGGTCTGGACAAGACACTTGGCGTCAAGGTTCTGGACACAAAGGTTGGAACCAATACATAGAAAATTACCATCGGAATAGGTGCAAAGATAGAAGCTGAGGTCGTGAGCGTGAGGGAGATTAGAGAAGGAATGGCGGTTACCGCAATGACCGAACAGGATTGTACATGCCTCCGAATGCACGTGAGGGGGAGGTTGGACAGTTAAAGTTGGAGATGGATGAGATGCTAAAGAAGGTGAGATCCATAGATGATTAGCTGAAAAAAATCCATAGTGATCTATCGAGCATGGATCAGAGAGTTGAGTCACATGCTACGACTATCAAGTAGATCGAACAGCAGCTAAGGAAACTGTCAGCATCCATGAACCCTAGAAAAAAAGGTACACTACCTAGCAACACAGTCCAAAATCCAAAGAATGATGGTCACTATATGGCTGTGATGACTAGGAGTGTAAAGACCACAGTTGATCCCCCTCTGCTAGTTGTAGTTGGAAGGAAGAAAGAGAGTGTGATCGATGATAAAGAAAATGTTGCTGAGAATGAGCACAATGAGAATGCTGAGTTGATTGAGGCTCCAAGTGTCAAAAAGGGGCCTGAAGCTGAACAAGGAGAGAATCAAGGAGCCACACAAATTTACAAGGCTATTCCACGACCACCGCCACCGTTCCCTCAAAGAATGAAGAAGAAGACTAAGAATGGTAAGTTTTAGAAATTTCTTTCAATGCTCAAATAGTTATCTGTAAACATACCATTGGTCGAAGCATTGGAACAGATGTCGGGATATGCCAAGTTTAAGAAGGACCTTGTTAAAAAGAAAAGGTTTGTGAGGTATGAGCTTGTGGATAATGTGCATCATTGTGGCGTTATAGCCTCACAGTTCCATGCCTAGAAGAAGGAAGATCCAGGTGCCTTCACCATTCCATACATAATTGATGATATTGAGTTTGCAAGGGCACTCTACAATTTGGGAGCAAGCATCAATCTGATGTCGTTAGTTGTGTTTAAGCAGTTGGGATTGGGAGCCCTCATACCGACTACTATGTGGCTGTTGATGGCCAACAAAACTATGAAGAAGCCTTGGGGATCCTTTTCAATATGCTTGTTAAAGTGAATAGATTCATATTCCCAGCGGACTTCGTGATCCTTGATTGCGAGGTTGATTTTGAGGTCCCCATCATTTTGGGGCGACCATTCCTTGCCACTAGGAGAGCCTTAGTAGATGTGAAGGTTGGCCAGTTAAAGTTCAAACTCAATAAAGAAGAGGTCACCTTCAATGTCTGCCGGTCAATGAAGCAACCAAAGGAGTACAGAGTTGTCTCAGCAATAGAGGATGAATCCAAGTTCCTTGACAACGTCTGAGTAGTCAAGAGACTTGCGTCGTGCCACGATGTTAAATTAGGCGCTTCTTAGGAGGCAACCCATGTTGTGGTTTGGTGAATTCTAATTAACTGAACCACCTGCATCGTGCCGCCATGTTAAATCAAGCGCTTCTTGGGAGGCAACCCAAGTTGATTAACTTATGTGTATTCAGCGTGCAGGGGAAACAAAAATAGGTGACATAAGAACTGTTGAGTAGGCGGGTGCTACGGTTCTCATTATGACTCATAAGAGGATTGTACGGGCTATAGTACGAGTCATGGTGAAAAGCATAGAGTTATTTCAGTGCATGAGTTCAGGTAACGGTCGGTCCTACAACTCGTAACTTCATTGTACGGGTTGTAGTCCTCACTGCAGTTATGAACTATGCAAGGCATGGACCTCAATGTAAGAAAGACCTACGAGTCATAGTACGAATCATACTCCTATAGTATGAGTCATAAGATGTGCTCGTAGGCCCACGGGTAAGTTTCTCAACCTCTCTGTTATGAGTCCAAGGGACGAGTCGTAGGGCTTTCCTATGACTCGTGGTACGTGTCGTGATGGGTCAAAAATTTTAAATCCCCCAACTCGGCCCAGATTTTTCAAATCTGCCTTATAATCTATTTAAACTTCAAACACACTATAACCTTTTCCCACGCACTCAGAACCGAAGTCACGACCAAAACTCATGACTCCCTCACACCCGTAACTCAAAATCAAGATCAATTGAGCAAGTTTTTGCTCATATTACACCGAGAATCCCAACTTCCAACCCTAGTTTCTGATTATCAGTCGAAGAAGAAGCCTTCAAGAAGTGTATTCTTTGAATTTGATAATAATGACCTATTGTGCTCGATGTAAACTTGCTTAATTCCTGAGAGTCCTCTCAATGCTTGAAAAATTAAAAAGGATAATGAACAGGGATGTGAACAAATTGTGTGCAACTGGGTAGGGGATTTAACTTATAAAAATCGTGTGTTACACTGTTAAACTTGAGTTACGGGTTGTGATTAAAAAAGGGAGAAATGGGTAACTGTAAAACATGATAAATCCATGCCTGGACTTGGGGAATTTTGAGTACCCAAAACTAAATTAAAATCTCCTGCAAACTGAATCAAAAATACGGTAGGGACAAGCTTCACAAGCCTTCCTATGACTCATGGTTTCATACTATGACTCGTAGGATGGTTCGTTGGGACTGCCCCAAGTTAAATTTGTAATAATCACGAGGTACAAATCCTAGTATGCCTCGTGGTATCCTTCTACGAGTCATACCTGGCAATTGTACCAAGAATATGAAAAGGGTCAAGTCTACAAGTGATGGTATGATCCTTCCTACAACTCATGGAATCAACTTACAGGTCATACCATGAGTTATGGAAAAATACAGAACATTTGCTTTCAAGGGGCATCCTTATATGACTCATGGTACGGATCGTACCTTCATGGGATGAGTCGTACCTCTGAAGCGTAACATTGAATTGAGATATTACGAGTCTCAGTACGAATCGTACCTCCAAGGTACAACCCATACTGTAGACCTGTGATAAACTAAAGAGGAATTTTTTCTTGCTTTTTTTTTCTCAGATTTGGAATTCTAACCTTTTTCTCCATAGGTACAATGACGCAGACACGAAAAGCATCCAAAGCAAATGCTCGGAGGGCATTGATTGATGCGACCTCTGAACCCAAACTAGCAGGCAACTCCCCTAGTGGTTCAATAGAGGAATACTGGGTTGGTACATCTGATATTGAAGGGACCCCAACCACTAGGGAAAAGGCAAAATCACAAGCCCTGGCAGCCACTGCCATATCTGCCGGTGCTCCCCAGTTTGAGGAGGGAGAGGAAGAAAGAGCTCAAGAGTCTATAAGTGGCTCTAATGAAGAAGAGGGGTCCGAAGAGGCCCAATCCAGAGATGCAAGAAGTGAGTCCGAATCAAAGGAAGAAGCACCCAATGTCGAGCAGGAGCAAACTCCGCCCAGGGAGAACCACACCATTCGGTGGAGAGTGCCAGGAACCCAGGAAATATATGAATAGGGCATTGCTCTCACCACCAAGAACAAATCTAGGTGGAGCATTCAGGACGAGCTGCGGATCCTCACCAATTCACTAAATGAGGTGAAGGAGATGAAGCGGATATTTAGCTTCTATGGATTTTGTTGAATAGTTAGGGCCTCGGATCGATACAGTTTATAAATCTTCCAGGAGTTCTACGCCAAGTATTTGGAAACCATGGAGTAGAAAGTTAAAGAGGGGAAAAAGTTGAAAGATCAGCCCAAGCTGGAGAGCGTCATGGTTAGAGGCCGAGAGGTTGATATATCTGAGCGCACCATTGCTGGGGTATTATATGGGCCCCAATTCATACCACCACATGCTACACCAGAATATGACTATCGGGTGGAGGCTTTGAAACAAATCAAGCAGTTGGGTTTTGACGAGAGGCGGAGGCAAACTCAATGGTTGTCTGGAGTGATTGTTGAGGACAAAGAAGAGGTAGAATGGGTCACTAGCGGCAAGCAGGTCACAAACAACTCTCTAAACTTCATAACAAAAGCCTGCTGGACGTTAGTGCGCCGCCGGTTGGCCCGAACTGTAAATCATAATACCCTCAATGCAGATAGAGCAGCTTTGGTGGCTTGTATCATGTCCAGATACCTCATCAATATCCCGAGGGTCATTGTAGAGGAGATGCGAGATCGGACTATGGGATTGAGCATTACCATCCCATTCCCGAGTATCATTTTCAGATAGTGCATAGAGGCGGGCATCAAGGTGCATCTTGGTGAGGAGCACCTGATCGAAGGACAGCGGATCCCTGATATTGGCCTAATCTGGGATAAGATGAACCTGGTAAGTCGGGCACGACTTTCTACTGCAATCCACTATCACGAACAATTGGGGGCACACAGGTGAATCCCCCACTTCACAAGAGTAGGGCGAGACACCGGCTACAGATGCCGATCATTCAAACACAGATCCTAGCACCTCTGTGGCACCATCTATAAGCTTCCCAAGACAGACTCTAGATGGGTACGTACTAATGCCTCAAGAATTTCTCCAGAAGTTGGATACGAGACAGATTGTAGTAGAGAAGAAGGTTCAGTCGATGATGGAAAATGTTAAGCCTTGGTTAAAGGGTGAGATTGAGACAACTGCACAGGCCCTACACGCCAGACTAGATGATTTTGAGAGCAGATTCAACATGTGTATGGCCAAGAAGACTGAACTGGCAGCCTCTGTGAGGAATTGGGGGCACTTTGGAGTCAAGTGGTTGAGCTGTCATCATGGCAGCCGGCAATCATAGCAGCCCCCACTCTTCCTGAGCTCGATGTTAGTGTTGACGAGAGCTTAATCTGGAGGCTTATTGGGAGCCCACAAGAGTTGACAAGGAGAAAGAGAAAAGGAGGGTCTTTGAGGATGTTGAAGACGAGACCCAAAGAAGAAGAGAAAGAGAGAGAAGAGAGATCACAAGCTGGCAAGATTGGACAGTTAGTGGACTTACGACGAGCATCAGTCGGAGCTGCTTAAGAGAGCTAGAGGAGAAGGTAGCTCCACCATGACCTAGGCAGAGCTTTCAGGTGGCAAGGACCCTTTGGGCAAGAAACATTTAGCCCCGATGATTCTAGAGGTCGTAGAGACAACCGTTACTAGTGAGGGGGTAGCCACTCCCCCTACCGATACACCAGTGAGTGCACCGTCCACCGCCAGCACCACGATTGCAGCAGAGGTACCTCCTCCGCAGGATGATAGGAGTGCTTAGTGTGCCGCAGGTATGTTCCCCTCCTTCTGCTTTTACATTCTATGCTTCGGGGTGAAGCATTCTTTTTAAAAATGGGAGGGGGTATACTTGTATTTTTGGAATTTTGATTTGTTCGAGGGTTTTTCTTGTCGTGTTTCTTTTCCCTCGGGCATTCTACCTAGTAGAACCGGCATGTTTAGGATTTTATTTTTGTGATTTTTGTTTAATTAGAAAGTAGCTTAGCAGTACTCAGCTAATAAATTACACTAGTTTTGAATTTGTAAAATTGACCCTGTTTTAAAATTTTTTGATGATTAGCTATGTACTTGTGATTGAAAAGCATGATTTCTGTGGATATTTTTATGTCATTAAGTGTATTAGAATGAATAATTTGTGTTAGCCATGTATAAACCAGACAGGTAGAGTGAATTCAAGACATCTACCATGAGTTAGTGAGGTCTAATACCTAGCTCAATACTACGTAGAAGATCTCGGACTTGCTCGGTTGGTCTTTACATAGTTTAGGATGGTTGATTAGGAAAGGATCATAGGACCTTTTTATTTAGCCCATTTTTAGCTTAAATGACCCTACCAAAATGATATAATTCCCTTGATCTCGATTTTGAACCTTAAATGAATCATTTTTCTTTGATTAACCAATTAACCGTACCCATTCTTTATAATGAACCCGTTTTGACCTTGGTCCCTCCTTGGAAATTGTGAATCATAACATAGGTAAAATGTCTAAGTTGAGGGTGGCTAGAGTAAGGGTGCATAAATACTGAGAAGGTGAAAAAGGAAGATAAAAGAAAAAGGTGAAAATTGAGGTGTGGTGTAACAAAAGAAAAAGAAAGAAAAAGTGAAAAAGAAAATACAAAAAAAGAGAATGATGCATGAAAAATTCGTGAAAACACACCACACTCATACAAGTGTATAAAAAGGGTGAAAAAGGAGGAAAAAGTGAAAAAAATAAAAAGGGTGAAAAAGTGAAAAAAAATGGAGTCACATGTATATAGTGCAAAGAAAAGGTTTAGTCACTCAAAAGATTCCATCTCTACCATACCCAGCCCAAAAGCCTATATTACAAGCCGAAGCAAGTCCTATAGTGATCCTAGCCTGACCATCTGACAAATCGAAGTAGAGAAAATAAGGGCAAGCCTACGGTATCCGATATGCAGCATTTGAAACTTCTTTGTGAGAGTGAGAATCTTACTTGTTCAGTCCCATATTTCATATTTTACTATATCTGTGAGTAGGGGACTTCATTTGTTGTGAGGGTACATGGTTTGTGTTTAATTCTACCAGTGGTCTGTGTGAAAAGCATTGATGATGACTTGACTATCTGTTAATAGCTAGATGACATATCTTGATCCCTATTTATCATGTTTTGTGGTTTCTTGATATGCATGTGCTGAGTTGGTTCACGGAAAAAGGGGTCAAAAGCTATTTAATTTTATAGGCAAATTTTGATTAATTGTTGGTTGTAGTATCCAAGGTTTATTTTCTAGTTAAGCGTTGTCTTTAGCTTTTTTTTGTTTTCTTTGCCCGAGGACATGCAAAAGTCTTAAGTTGAGGGTGTTGATGTGTTGTGAGTTTACAGCACTTTTGATGCTTAAAATTGAGAAAATAGCATGGACATAGGTATGTTTATATGTATATGAGGCACTTTTACTTTGATTTCAAGGAAAATAAGTGTTGGAGCAAAATTATGCAAAAGAGGCATAAAAATGCAGAAAATCAGCCAAGTACAAGTCTCAATACGAGCCGTACCTCAATTGTACGAGTCGTACTGAGAATCATGATGAAAGTCAGAAGGCTGGACTAAGAGGAAGGTAATATACGACTCTTAAAACGAGCCGTACCAAGAGAGTACGAGCCGTAGCTAGAGTCGTGGAATTGTTTAGAGAAAATTGCACAAAGGCAGTCTCTTGGTACGGGTGGACTCACGGATCGTAGAAACCCCATACGACCCGTACCATGAGTCGTGGTAAGATTAAAGTAGTTCTTCAATACTTGGCAGAACTTCAGACACAACAAGCAGTACGAGTCCTAGGAGGAAGGTACGAGGCGTATCACAACACTCGTGGAAAACTTCAGAAGATGTCAAAGTTCTCAGGGCCAAACCACGGATGCATTGTACGACTTGTAGGAATATGGTACTATTCATACCAGCTTTCCAACACTTGGACTAATCTGCAGCAGCCAAGGAATACGAGAAATAGGTACGGCCCATACAATCCTACGACAGGCCATAGGATCATTCGTGATACATTCGGCACAAGATATGGAAAATTTTCTGTTAGCTTAGAAAAAGGATTCTAATGTCTGTATAAATACCTTATTATATTTTATTTTAGTAGATAACACAAAAATGAAGTAGTAGAGACATGTAAGGAATTTTTGTGAATTTTTATTAAGTTTTGGAGAGCAATTCCTAGGATCAAATTCTTGATTTCATCCATTGTTCTTGAGATTGTTCTTTAATATTCAAATATGGTTTCTTTCAATTATTGTTGTAAGTATTTAATTATGTGTTTGTCTATGAACGCAAAATTATAATCTTACAATCATGAGAGACTAAAACCTCCATAACTAGGGGTTGTGGAAATCATGGTGATTAAAAAAATAGGGTTACACAAAAGTGATTGAAAACCAATGCTAAATGCTTGTATTGTATTCTCATCATCTTTAAACATTTCTTAATAGTGTACAATGTTAGGACTTGCCCAAATTCTTTACTTTCTTGAACCTAGAGAAGTAGAGATTAGGAAAAGAGAATTACAACAAAGCGTTGGTCTTTATGATCATTGAATTAACTTGAGTTGTGGTCGCAGAATAGTTAAATTCGGAACATATTGATAATGGTTAGTTTGAAATTGTTGCGCCCCGCAAGTGTACGAGTCGTGCAAGTAATATAGTGGCCCTTTTTAAGAGCCGGATGTCGAACCCACAGGGACTGGACCAATTCAACTAACTATCAAGTTCAAGTGTGATATTAAA
>JACEIK010002658.1:58160-73533 GCA_018107945.1 Datura stramonium
ATAGCTTTTTACTTGTTTTAAGCAGTTTTTAATTTATTTTAAATATTTTTTAATTTTATCAAACACTTAAAAGAAATTAAAAAAATAAAATTAAAAGTTAATTTAACCAAATTTTAATCCGATTCAAACATGCTCCTAATCCTCATCTTAGGTAAATATTTTCACATCTAATTCGTCCTTTTTTTGCTTTTCCATCCAGCAATACAAACCTTCAAACCCATTTCATCTCATTCCTTTTTTGTGCAGCTGAGTTAAATTTAACTTAATATTTTCGATAAGAAACATGAATATATCGTATACATGATAGAAAAATAATTTCAAAAAGTTACATAAATATTATATTCAAATTTATAATTTTAAAAGTTAGTTAAATTTAAATCTTAAATTTTCTTTAACTATGTCCACCCTACCAGATATCTTGCCACGACATTTTCATGTTCACCTGCAATCCAACTAATTCTTCCTCTCTGCCGTCACGCACATTACTATGCAGCAAAGTATATTCAAAATTAAAGCAATGCGTGTGGAATATCATTGTACTTTATATTCTTTTATGATAAAAGGAGTGGTCACTCGGTAGTTGGTACAAATAAATAGTTTTGCTTAATACATTCTTAAATTTGTCCATAAATTTTATTTAAAAATTTCAATTATAATTTATTCAATTTGAGCACTTGAATATATGATAATAAAAGTTTTCCTATTAGATATTTTGGATCAAATTTTAAAACTTTTGTTTCCACGTGTTTTCAAATGTTTATTATATAGATCAGTTAACTAATTAAACTATATCATTTTATTTAATTATACAAACTAGTCTCGACTTGTGCTCTAACTGAGAATGGTGTGTATAATTAAGGAGATGACATATTTTAAGTAATTAGCTTATCTAGGTTATGGACATTTGAGATCACGCGCAAAAGTTTTTTCAAAATAAAAATGTCCAAAAGAAATACTTTATCATGTGTTGAGGTGCTCAGGTGAATAAGTCGTCGTGTGTCTAAATAAAATTGGAGAGCATGTTTGAGGGGTTATTGATGTATTAAGCGTAAGTATATACTTAAACTAGTATACAGTATATGGAGTCGAATGAAAGAATGTGAATATGTGCAAATCCCCTAAGGTAAACATACATCTAGCCTTGGCCTACAGGCAAGGCACAATTTCATATTTTAAAAATGCCTCTCCAAGCAATATCCCACTTGTTCTTTTCTAATTCCCATTTTCAGTTGAAATTTCATTATTGTTTCAATTAGAGAACAAATATCTCAATTCATTGACAGGTAGGCACATTCGCGCAATCTTGTGTGGTGTTTAAGATTGCGCGGTTAAAATTACCTGTCATGGCATTGAAAAAGATCACGAGGCGTGTGAAAACAATTGTGACGATGCCTTTCAAGAAACGTTCGAAACACTATAAACCTCCTCCACAGCCAGAGCCACCACCTCCATCGCCTCCAATTAGTCCACCAAAATCCCCAGACATGTCTCCACCACAACAACAAATTAGGCCATTGTTAGAGCCTTTCTTGTTTCCAAAAGCAAAATCAACTGTTCTTCCTGACCCATCTCCATTTTTTGCTCATAATCTCTTATCAATTCCTTTGCCCACAAATTCTTTCTTTCAAAACTTTGTCTTGAAAAATGGTGATCAACCTGAATACATTCATCCATATCTTATAAAATCATCAAATTCATCTCTTACTATTTCTTACCCACCTCAGTTCCAAAATCCTGCATTCATTTACCAGATATTCAATGCTGATCTCACTATTTCTATGTTGAATAATCCTAATCCAAATGCACCCCATGTTATTGCATCATTTAGTGATCTTAGTGTCACATTGGACCTTCCATCAAGTAACCTTAGGTTCTTTCTTGTCAGGGGATGTCCCTTTGTTACTTGTAATGTCATTGATGATGCTGCACTTAAGATTTCTACAATTCATGCTATTCTTGAATGCTCTTGGAATGCTACTCTCACCAAATATACTATTAAGCTCAACAATGGCCAGACATGGCTTTTGTACGCGTCTTCACCGATCAATTTGAGCAATGATATGAATAATATCACTTCTAGTGAGTTTTCGGGTACAATAAGGATCGTTCTCTTGCCAAATTCTAATTATGAGGCAGTTCTTGACCGTTTCAGTTCTTGTTATCCTAAATTTGGTAATGCTGTTTTCAGTCAGCCATTTTGCGTGGAGTACAAGTGGGAAAAGACTGGATGGGGGGACTTGTTGATGCTGGCTCATCCCCTGCATCTCCAGCTGCTCTCGGACCGTTCAGTTATTATCTTGGAGGACTTTAAGTACAATAGTATTGATGGTGAGCTTGTTGGTGTTGTTGGAGACTCATGGATATTGAAGAGTGATCCGATTTCTGTAACATGGCATTCGATTAAAGGTGTAAAGGAAGATTCTTTTTCTGAAATAATTGATGCTTTGAATAAGGATGTCGCGGACCTGAACTCAACATTAATCTCAACATCATCATCTTATTTCTACGGGAAGTTAATTGCAAGAGCTGCAAGACTAGCATTGATAGCCGAAGAGGTTTGTTACCATGATGTTATCCCAACAATCCGCAAATTCTTGAAGGATACAATTGAACCTTGGCTAGATGGGACTTTCGAAGCAAATGGTTTCTTTTATGATTCAAAATGGGGTGGGATTGTAACTAAACAAGGTTCAATGGATACTGGTGCTGATTTTGGGTTTGGAATCTATAATGATCACCATTACCACATTGGTTATTTCCTTTATGCTATTGCAGTGCTTGCCAAGATAGATCCAATGTGGGGAAGAAAGTATAGGCCACAAGCTTATTCTCTTATGGCGGATTTTATGAATTTAAGCAGGCGAGAAGATTCACACTATACGCGGTTGAGGTGCTTTGATTTGTGGAAATTGCATTCTTGGGCTGGGGGATTAACAGAGTTTGCAGATGGAAGGAACCAGGAGAGTACTAGTGAAGCAGTGAACGCCTACTATTCAGCAGCTTTGATGGGATTGGCATATGGTGACACTCATCTTGTTTCCATTGCATCAACCCTTTCGGCAATGGAGGTTCATTCAGCACAAACTTGGTGGCATGTTAAAGAAGAAAGTAAATTGTATGCAGAGGAATTTGTGAGAAATAACCGTGTGGTCGGTGTTTTATGGTCTAATAAAATTGACAGTGGCCTCTGGTTTGCACCTGCTGATTGGAAAGAGTGTAGACTTGGTATTCAGGTTTTACCTTTATTGCCTATTACTGAAGTTCTATTTTCTGATGCTCAGTTCGTGAGGGAGCTGGTCCAATGGACAATGCCAGCTCTTGGAAGACAAGGTGTTGGAGAAGGGTGGAAGGGGTTTGTATATGCTTTAGAAGGGATGTATAATAAGGCAAGTGCTTTGGAGAAAACAAGAAGATTAACTGGTTTCGACGATGGAAATTCTCTCACAAATCTTCTGTGGTGGATTCATACTAGAGGTGATGAAGCAGAGGAATGTGACAGAGGGAACAATTTCTGCTGGTTTCGACATTACTCTCTTTGAATTTATGGTATGTAGCACTCAGTGAATAAAGGTACTAGAAGTATAGTCTGTTACAACAAAAAAATGATCTAGTTGGTGATCTGGTATTTATCATTTATATTGCCTGTATATAATCTACACATTATGGTCTTAAGATGGATTGTAATATTTATACAAACTGTCTAAATAAATTATCGAACTTGGAATTTACAATTTTCAGACGGCTCTAAAAACTAAAATTTCTTCAGTAAGCCTATCCTGCAAACAGTTTTCACGACTCTCTGGCTTTATGAATGAACTGGTCCTTTATTTATGACGAGCAGCTCGGAAGTAGCAATTTATTTAAGAAAATTGTTACTAACTCAAATGGCGTACCACGAGAAGCTCTTAGTCAGGTAACTTTGTTTCTGAACCTCGAGGTTTTTCAGGTGGCAGAATGCCACAAAGTACACCACTTTCTTTCATTTCAATTGCTTAAAGTCTTCTCAAACTAGAACAACTACAAGTAAGGAATGAACACAGGCAAACTGAAGCTCATTTTCTTCTGCTATCGGCTTTGTGTTATCATTGTTGCTGCTGCTACTGATGCTTTGTGATCCTCAAATCCCTCAATAAATCCTTGAAGAACTTGATTTCTTGTTTTTCTGAATGGGAATACTCAAGCCATTCATGAGCTGACAATAAAAAAGATTAAACCATTTATAGCTCCTATGTATATTAGGTATTTATACTTGGACAAATGATGGAGCTTTAGTCTAATACTAGAAAGTAAAGGAATTATCTTGGGTTAAGTGTACTATTATATAAGCTAGGAAAATCCTTCTTGAAAAGCTACAAAGCAATTACCGGTTTAGAGGCTTAATTTAAGAAATACAATTGATATAACGGCATGTTCAATTCTTATAGCAAAAACAACTGTACCATCCAACAATTCTTGCTACAAACTGATGGCTAGAAGCATTCAACATTACATACAAAGGCTAATACAGGATATGTAATCCTTTATAAGTCCTGATATGCGATAAGTGGCTTTGCTACCCAAACCAATCTTTATTATCCATGGAATTGTTGTTGATGTCTACCGTATAATTGTAAAAGAACACAAATTCATTATGACATTTAAGAACATATGGCACTAGCTTCACTATGTGAAAAGATAGAACAAATGAATAAGCTTCCAGAAATGCAGAGCTCTTCAACAAATGCCAATGACTTCCCTGTACAAAATAAGAAAATCTTCGCATATTATACAGCCGAGTCAACTGAGTCCTTAATCCTAGACTTGTTAACTAAAGACCCAATGAAGAAAATTATATTTATGCCTTGTTCAGATTGAAGATGAGAAACACAAAAGTTTCTACTTCTGAGGCAATGAGAGAAGGTTAGGAAGTATAAGGTCATTCTATTGCTTTGAATTTGAATCCTAGTAATTGATCTCCAAGATTGGGAGACCGTTCATGTGGCTGTTTTTAATTATTCCTAAGAGCAAAGAGATTCTTGACCATGTGAATCTGTAACAGGAACTAGAGATGGCAATGGCAAACAAATGCTTATGGAAAAGGATATAACAAGACAAGTACTCATGCAATGCACAATGAAGATAACATTGCCTGATAATAGGAAACAACAAAAGTTACTAACTACCTTACAATTTCTGCATCTTACGGACACTATACCTTTTCCATGTGTGCACTTTTATGCTATCGCTGTATAGCTTCTTATGGTTCCTTGCTACTCATAGTTACTGTAAACTGTAATTCACTCCTTGCTACTCATTTTAAGTGGATTTCTCTAAAATGTGAAAATAGCTTCTCAGGGTTCCTTTCTAAGCATACACTTTTATTTTCTTAATTATGTATTCAAAAATATGAAATAGGTGAAGGTATTAAGAAACTCTATAATGGAAGAATAGATGCTTGTTTGACTCCTTGCGATACTGACAGTTCAATAAATTTGTGTGAATACAATTAAGATGTTTGTATAGTGTTGTGTGTACCTGTACCAACTAGCGATTAGTGATCCATCACACCTTTCCACTGAAAACCTGTTGTGCCATTTCTCCAATGAATGATTGCTCCCCAATCTGTGCTTTATGAAGATTTGATGCGTTACCCAGTCCATGTTTAACAGCATCAGCCATTTTAGTACACTCCAGAAGGACAAATTCTTCCAAGGATGGTAGATCCATTATGAAAGCCTCTGCACAAAGCCGTTCCACACATTTAGATTTTGTAATTGTCAGGCTTTTCAACTCAGGAAGCACGATCATTTTATCTTTCTCCTCTTCCCTTTCGCTTTCTTCATGGCTTATTAGTTCTACCAGATTTGGCATCTCATTTACTTTTAACTCTTTTAGTTTTCCAAGACTTCGAGCTGATATAACTGAAAATAGATTTCTCAGGTTGTTGCAGCTTTCTACATGAATAGCTCTGAGGTTTGGAAATAAAACATGTCCATTCTGAACATTTGCTGACATCCCTTCTGATGCTTCAACATTTTCTGACATCCCATCTGATGCTTCTTCAATGATTCTTTCCAATCTGTGACACCTCAAAATTTTGAGATTATCCAGTTGACAAAGATTTTGAGTGGCTACAGATGGGAATACATATCTCAAGTTGTCACAATAACTAATCTCAACGTCAGTTAGGTTATTGAAGCATTGTATTTTTTGAAGGTGTAGTGACTGGTTAGATACCCACCAGAGTTTGGACAGTGCAGGCAAACGACATAACCGGATCCTTTTGAGCATAGAGAGGAGTTTCGGTTCTTCATTAAAAGCTGCTTTGTGAAGAGGAAATATTGTGAATAACATGTTACACGAATACACATGAACTTCTTCTATACTTGATAGCCTCAGGAGCAACTCAGTTCCAAGTAGAGTAATTAAATTATGACAAAGATCAACCTTTAGAATCCTCAAATTCTGGAAGGAACCTGCTTTAATTGAGCGGACAGAAAGTAAGAATAGCTTCTTGAGATTCCGAAGATGTAATTTCTCCAAAGCTCCTAAAATTACAGGTGCATCGCTATGAAGAACGTCATCAATGAGATATTGAATGTCTTCATTGGCGGTTATTTCAAGAGCTCTCAGGTGATTTAAACCCCCTTCGACATCAAAGATACTTTTCAGTATTTCCTTGCATGCACAGAACATTGTCAATTCCTCTGTGAATTGAAGCATATGTCTCATCCCATTTGGTAAACCAGTCTTTATCTCTCTAAGATAGAACGCCCTTGAGTTTGGATAACATATAGCTGAGTTGTAACCTACAGTTATCTCAAACTTGTGTATGCTAGAAAGATCAAAGTTTTCAGAGAAAGCTAGAAGGGTGGAGACTTCCACACACAAAATGTTTAAATGGGACAGGGACATTAGCTCAGACAAGCTGGCTTGGCCACTCCTTTCAACAGATCCATCAGCTAGCTGCCACAATTGAAAGCTTCCACCCATATAAAGTTCTTCTAATTGGACAAGGCGTGATATCAAGTTTTCTGGGATTTTCTGAAGGTACTGACAGAACGACAGGTCCAACAGCCTCAAATTAACCAAGTTCCCCAATTCATATGGAAGTTCTCTGATTGAAGAACCATATAAACTTAAAATCTCAAGGATCTTTAATTTGCCAAGGATAGATACATCACCTAACTTGCAGCGGTCTAAACGTAAAGTTCTCAGGTTTGTGAGAACTTTAACTGATGATGGAAATCTGAGAGGACGTCTACTTTTTCTAGTGGCATTTGGGAGTAAATCAAAGCAAGGATTTAGCGAATGGATACCAACCCTTTCACTTAAATCCAAAACCTGTAGCATTTTCATCTGTATAAAAAAGTTCTCTGGTATCTGTTCGAGGCCTTCATTTTCTCCAAGCAGTAAAATTTGAAGATTGGGGCAATGTACATCCCTTGGAAGCACATGAATATCATTGCTCATAAAGGAAATAGCTGCTTTTTGGCTGAATGACTCCCTTCGTGGCCACTCGTTCAAATTGTGACCAGCTCTAACCATGAAACCATGCTTCTCGTCAGATGCTATATATATAGCAAAATCACGAACAACATCATGCATTTTCACAAAACCCTCCTTTCCAGCACTAAGCAACAAACAAGATGCTTTAAGTTGGCTAACTCTTAAGCATACCCTGGCTCTAGCTTCTTCAATTGTGTCCACGTCCAAGAACAGCCCTTTTCCTATCCCGTCTCTTGTCAAGTCTTCAATACTTATTTCACGATCTTCTGGGTACAAACAACACATCAGAAAGCACAATCTGATTTCCTCATTTCCCAAAAAATTGTAGCTCAACATCAGACAGGAAAAAATGGTCTTTTCTGCATAAGTGGTGCTAAGGGGCTGGGACTTCTTAAGGAGCTGTAGTGCTGCTTTCCACTCCAGTAATCCTTTTCCTCGTAATGCACTTCCAACAGTCACAAGTGCCAAAGGCAGACCTTGACATTCTTTAACAAAATTCATGACCATGCCATCCAATTCCTGAGGAAGGTCAGAAGTGCTTGTGCAAGCATTTTTCCTCAATAAGTATGATGACTCTTCTTCTGATAAGAGTCTCAATGGTATTCCTTTGGTTCCCATAGCAGTACATAGATCTTTTTGTCGCGTGGTAAGCATAATTCTACAGGCCTTGTGCTCATCACCATGAGGGATCCCTATCTCTGCTAAGTCTATGTATGACCAAACATCGTCCAGTATGAGAAGTACTCTCTCCTGGGACAGTACCGTATAAAGTCTACCTGCTCTTCCTAATTTGCTTTCTTCCTCAAGTCTGAGACCTAACATATCCGCAATTTGACCCTGGATCTTTCTCGTCTTTGGCTTTTGGGAAACAACCACCATTATGACTTTCTTAACAATTCCACAGTCTCTAGCCAATTTCCCTACTTCTTTGGCAAGAGTAGTCTTGCCGATGCCCCCCATGCCATAGATCCCTATAACCTTATAGTGATCATCCTGCAGTTCCTCAATGATCTGATTCACTGCTTCTCTTTGCTGGTGAATAATGTTCTCCACATTTTTTCTTAGCTGATCAGCAATAATTGGATCCATGGTTAATCTTTGCTTGATAGCAATGTCATCAACGCTTAGTAAAGCACCATTAACCACAGCAGATGAATGACTTGCTGCCATCTCAATAACTTGGTCCTCCTTGGGTTTTTCTTGGTTAGAAATGAATGGCATATTCAAAGGAGGGCCCTGCAAGATGGATACATCTTCCGTGGGAGTTCTACCAAGAAGTTCTTGGATAGCTATGATTTTCTTAGCTGCCACCTTGCTCTGCTTATACCGTGAGATCAGACAAGTTAAGCGCATTTTGCTCAAATTTGTTTCATCATCCCATGATTCGATCTCAGCAGTGAGTATATCCACCTCTTGTAACCACCTTTTAACTGTTCTTTTGATTTCTCTGTCATTTTTTTTGGCTTCGTTCACCAATCCTTGTATATCTTCTGTTGTGTCATGCAACCTTTCAGCTTGCTTCTTCAGATTGTCTGCATTTTTCTTATACTGATAGAGATATCGTAATTGATGGCCGAGTGGAGCCACCGTGTAGTCAACAGCTTTTGCCACCAATGAAGCACCTAATGACATCCATGGCTGCATTGTCCCTACTCTACCACCTGCATAGGTGCCAAATGAAATTTCGAGGGTATAAAAACATGATACAGTATGGAATATTAAGAAATTAAAGACATCAATCACCTATATTTTATTTTTTTTAAATTACAGTAGTATTAAGAAATTAACAAAGTTGTATGATGAAAGGAGTATGATCATGGTAAGCCCAATCAGCTTGTTTACTCCTAACGCTTAGGTAAACAATAATGATGATCTTTATGGAGTCATACAAAAATTTGGAAAAAAAATCTTTCTAGACATGGAAGTTAGAAGATTACAAAATACCTCAGAAGAAAATTTTACGTAATTTCTCCAAGTACAAAGATGTGAAGGGAGATAGCTTTTTGGTCTGTAGTTAATTGAAATCCTGTGTCTTTCAGCTGGTATTGAAGGGGATCTATTGGTTTCCTCTTCTCTATCCAAAAGTGGAACACATCAATTGACAAACTACAAAGTTGACCAAAAAAACGCGGAGCTACTTGCATCCCCGAATACATGGTTGACATTGACAAATTTGGTTCGTTCTTGACTAGGTCAAGTTGAATAATTGAGTTTGTGATGACTAATGACTCAAGAAGGTGTAACAACACTTACATAATTATGCCAATGGCCACTATAAAGTTTATAAGTATTATACTCATTGAGACATGCTCACAACTCGCTCCTAAAAATATTTTGACAAGTTTATTAGAAGTGAGGTCCTTCACAATATGAATAAGGATCGTCAAAATAAGATTAATCTCATTTGACCAATTTTAATTCCACGAATGTCATCTTAAGACAAGTAACACAGTACTAAATTAAAATAAAAATAAAATCTTGAATAGATAAAGAGCAAGGGTATAATCTTAAAACATAGTTAATTTTTAAGTCCCAAATAATGCCGCAAAAAGTATTGCTGTCAAACACACATATCATAAATGACAAACTGTTGAGATATCTTGATTTTTGAATCTATATCCAAGATCTTATGGTGTTTGATTATTGATAATTATTATATAAGTGACAGTCTATGTACAAGAAAGAATGAGGAAAGAAGTACAAGAACCAAGTCCTTTATTGTCACGGTCCGAGCTGGGACCCCGGATAGAGATACGGGACCTAGAACCATGAATGACTCCAAGCTAACCCATGATACATAATATGGCATGACTTAAAACAATAATCAAGTGGGAAACAACATAAACTTGAACAAGCGGAAGATTAAATATCATAAAATGTATATCAAGTGATAACATCACAAAACTGATCATACTAAGTCTATGTCTGAGAAGCCTCTACTATCTGATAAGATATTGGGACAAGCTCCCAGGTAGCTACAAGTCTGAAACTAAACTGACATAACATGTCTAAACTAACATATGTCCTCGGATAATGAGGACTCACACAAAACAGGGGTTGAACTGGACTAATATGGGAATGAGCTATCGGCGAGACTGAGCTGGATCACACGAACCTATATCATGAAACGATATATCATAGAGTATGTGGTTAGTACTTTGAATGTACTAAGTTTATAAGGTAAGTAAAATATGCTTAGTAAAATATTAGTTGAAATCGTGCATATAAATTAAATAGATCATGAGAGTAAGGACTGCATGCGAGAAGCCATATCTAAGATGTACATAATCATAAACTGGTTATCATAGCTGAACATAATGACCCAAGATTTAAAAGAGTAGAAATCATATGACTTGGCATGCTTGAAATCCTAAGTAAAAGCTCATAAACTGATCATTGGGTCAAACATGCTATAAAACATAATATCATAAATCATGAACATGAGTGACTGAAATCATGAGGAACAATAGGAGACCCGTCATAACCAACAACCACTATGTATGAGCGCATGATGATCCCACATCTTTCCCACATGGAGGAGAGTCATCCTAAACTTTGCTAGGGCGAAGGACGAATAAGGTGTGTGTTAGATTGCACGATCTAAGGACTTGTTTTTACTGTTTACCTATGAATGAAATAAGTCTTCAAACGTTTTCCACTTATGTGAATAAAGAAGTAAATAAATGAGACAGTAATTTAGCATGAAAAACACTCGGCTCTAAAGGTGAAAAATCACGACCTGTACTCCACAGGATTTTTCTCCAACTTCACTAACTTCAAAGAACCTCTTCAAACGGTTGACTACAACTCTTGCAATCTACGGAATTATAAACTCTAACTCCTAACCGTTAATTCACCGACCTCAATATCTTCCTAGAAACACTTACTAGAAGACAAATTGTTCTTGCTTCAGTTTATAACTCACTGAAACAAGAGTACAATGATCATGACCCTACTCACAAACTTATAGTCCAAGAATGGCTAACTCTAGCTTGACTCTTTAATAGACAAGTTTGTTGACAATAACCTCACCAAAGAAAATTGCTATTTTCTCTTCTTTTCAAGTGCACCACCTGCTTTCAGAATTCACACTTCTATATATACACAACTCTTCCACATCTTTGCAGCCACATTAGAAGTCTACATCAAGTAGGAATCCTTCTTCAAGTCTATCTCTTGGATTTCTTTGTGTTCTAATCAAACTCCAACTCTTACAAATCAGCACATGTAGATATGAATGATTTATTGCTTATCAACTCCAAGATTTTCTCATCCTTACTCCCGGATATTTTCATCTTATCACATAACTGTTTACAACACTTCATTAGACCATCTTTATTCACATGTTTCATCATCTTGGCAATCATCAAAACTTCAAAGTCCCAACAATTTCCCCTTTTTGATGATGACAAACACGATCCCATTTCTACACAAATTCTTCCTGCAAGGAAGACATCTCCCGAATGAAATAGGTTAGTCAAATGAGTTATAAATATTTCATAAACATGATCAATATGTTTGCATTTTTCTTCCCCCTTTTGGCATCATTGAAAATCTAAATCCATGAATCATTTCCATTAAAATGTTAAATTACCCTATTTCCATTGGGGCAATCTCAAGACAACCATGATAACATTTTAAAAATAAGAGAAGGCAGTAACAAGGCAGTGAAAATTGAGCAACAAAAGCAATTCATTGAATCCAGGAAGTCCTTAACACAAGAATACACTACTGAAAAATAAGAAACAACCAAGCCTTGACAGTAGGATTATCAAAATAAGGAAAGCAACACAGGGGTTCTAGGAAGAAGGTGCGGAGGGAAGTAATTGAGAGAGACGTATGATGGTTTCAACATTGGCAGCCCTTTCAGATGCAAGAGTCCCCTCTAACTCAGTGATCTTAGCTTCAAGAGCTACTTTTTCCAAAGCATGAGCAGCTTGGGCAGCTTCAAGCTCAGCAGTCTTCTCAGCTAAGGCATTACGTATCTTTTGAAAGGGAGTGTCAACCCTTCTCATTGAAGCAGGTAAATCAACATGTTTCACCTCACCCAGGACATCCTTCGTAGTTTGGAAGGTCCAAACCTGAATAGGGACTAAGTAGTCCTCAAAGACATAAGACAACCAGAAGGCATAAGGAAGGGCATGTACTTTATCATTCTTGTCAAGAACCCTTTGCATATGTTTCACCATAAGACTAGGCAAGTCTATCTTGAAATCAGTATGAAGCAATTCCATTAAGGTTAGGTCAATATAATTAGCCTTAGTCCTCCTTTCCTTCCTAGGAATGATCGTTTTGTGAACAACATCAAAATAGAGTTAATGAAGGGGAGACATTTCTCGTTTCTGAGTGAGCCTATGTTGAACAAGTCCAGGCTGTCCTGAGAATTTCCTACATATGTCCCTAGTAGAAGGAAGATTGTCCAGTGGTAGCCATTCAAATTTAACATAATGGTCCCAGCCACCACTAGAAATTCCCAAGATACGAGCAAGATCCTCAGCAAATAAATGTAGAGAAACTCCCCTAACAGTTGAAGAGAAAAGGAACCATTTGTACTCCCATTCGCATAGAACTCAACTACCTCTGGTTTACCAAATTTTCTTTGAAAATCACCCTAAAAAAATAGGGATGACCAACCTTGGACTTTCAGTTTTTCAAGCAAGATCTCCATTTTCGGACCACCAAAACCAGTTACCACTCTACACCTGAGAACAACTCGTTTTTGAAAATGGACCAAGTGGGATAGTTGGCTATCAGTAAGGTCACCGGTATCAAAACCACTAGCCACATCCCCATCAAAGTCATCTGAATCAGAACCAATGAATGGACTAGGTCGAGTAACCCGTTCCGATGATCTAGTTTTTGTGAAGAAGAAGGAGCTATTGAGGTGGGTTTGAAGGATGATTTAGGAGGTGGTTTGGAGGTTGGTTTTAAGGTAGATTTGGAGGGTGGCCGTGAAGAGGTTTTAGAGGTAAGTTTTTGGATAGGTTTGGAGGAGGCATTAGGGGTGGATGTTGAAGGAGATTTTGAAGTGGGTTTGGAAGAGGGTTTTGGCGTGATTGGTGTAGGTGATGAAGATGTAGCAGTAGGTTCAGCAGGATTTTTCTCTGAAGATGTGGGAGGTTGAGGGGGAGATGGTGATGACCCAAATATGGTGGGTTTTGGTATGGTTTTCTTGACCATAGTAGACTTGCATACAGTTTTTAGCAAAACATTCTTGGAGGAGGAGGATTGTTTTGCACCAAAACCAGAGGTAGAAGACTTCTTCTTTTTACTCTTTTGAAGAGCTTGAGCAAGTTGCTCATCTTCCTGACGTTTACGGGTACGAGTGAGAGGGGTGCGAGTGGAACTGGTGGGTGGAGGTGTTTCATGATCAGACTCATTTTCGGGTTCATCATTAGGAATAATCACAGGTTTATTGAACTTCTTTCGTAACCTAGTGCGTACCCTTTGGGGAATCAAATCTGCAATTGGAGTGCCCTCATTTAGTGCGAATTGAAGAGGGGAATCATCACAATTTTTTAGGGTAGACCTAGTAGAAAATGGAGGAAATACTGTGGAGGGTGAAAATTGAGCTTTAAAAGCATTCCATGCTGCGAAATCAGACATCTTAAATGGAATGTGGATGGGAATATTTTCAGAAGAGTGAGGCACCAGTTCTTGAGAAGAAGATGCCTTCTCAGAGTTATTTGTGGAAGAGCTGCTCAAAGAAGAAGAAGATGAACCCATTTAAAAGCTTTTTCTTGAGAGGGGCGAGAAAGGTAATTAGGTAAGGATGCCTTGACAACACAGCCCAACTTCAATTTTATAGATGGAGAAAAGTAGGAAGGTGAAATGAGAGATGTGACTGCTGATCAGGGTGTCAGTGGGAGACATGATGGTTAGTGGATGGTAGTGGCAGCTTTTTATGGGGGAAGATGAGGGATTTGACGGTTATCATAATTATGGAGGGATGAAGCAGGTAAGCATAGTTGTTTCTCATTTAGCAGTAGAGCATTTAAGTGAAAAGAACATACCTGATAAATGACTGCCTCTTGAGACTTTGATAACCCTGCACAAGTTAAGATCCAACCTTTGTCAATTAAAATTTTATCATAGACTTGAGAAACACAAATAAATGTGCCAGTCTAGGATAATTAACATAAATAATAATAACATAAGGAAATTGCATAATCTAACCAATCATTGAAGGTGACCTATGCAATCTTAATCATCCCTAATTATAAACCTGTTCTTTTCAAAGAGATCCCTTCCTAGTGCTTTGGTGAAGATATCAGCTATTTGTTCTTCAGTGGAACAAAACATAATTGAGATATGACCCTTCTCGACATTATCTCTAAGGAAATGGTGCCTTATGTTAATATGTTTGGTTCTTTTATGTTGAACTGGAATTTTTGCAATGTTGATGGCACTAGTGTTGTCACATAAGATTGGAACACATCCCACATCAACACCAAAATCCAGTAGCTATTGCTTGATCCAGAGCACAACATGAACCAACTGCTACATACTCAGCTTCAGCAGTGGACAAGGCAACTGAGTTTCGATTCTTTGTGGACCACGAGATCAGACATGGTCCAACAAAGTGAGCCATCCCTGTAGTACTTTTTCTATCCACCAAATATCCTGCATAATCAACATCTGAATATCCTACTAAGGAAAAGTTACTACCTTTAGGATACTATAATCCAAGATCAGGTGTCCCCTTCAAATATCTTAGAAATTTTTTGACAGCCTTGAGATGTGACTCTTTGGGATTTGTTTGAAATCTAGCACAAGACAACACTGAAAACAATGTCAAGTCTACTAGCAGTGAGATATAACAGAGAACCAATCATACCTCTATACTGTGTCTGATCTATGGATGGACCTATTTCATCAAGGTCCA